>RCWM02000737.1:295000-444000 GCA_003667255.2 Euschistus heros | reverse complement strand
TCAAAATTAAGTTATATTTATGTGGTGTAAACTATAATAAGTTTAGTTGTTCAGTTGGCCGAGGAAATGCGGAAGTTACCTTTCAAAAGTGAAGGAATTAACGGAAATAATCCGGGAAAGGCAGACAAATCACCCTCTCTGTTTATCAGTACATCGTAAATATATCTTCGGTAGCATCAAGAAGGGGAAACAAAATAAATAAATAAAAAAACTATGGTCAGAAAAAAAAAAAATTATAAAAGGCGAACTAAAGAAAAACTTACAACTTTAAACGTCTTTTTCCCAAAGTAAAGATTTTCGAAATGTTAAATATTTTACGGAAGGTGTATACCATTTACATTATATGCACGCACATAGTTTTTTTATTGAACATACCTTGAAACGCATTCATTTTTGGAAGAAGCGATGTTGAAATTCAGAATCAGCACCTCAAAAAATGTGTATACCATTCGTGTAAAAAAAATAATTTTTAGAAAAAAAACAAAACCGACTTCAAGATTAAGCCTACATATATATATATATATATATATATATATATATATATATATATTACACCACCGTTCCGATTTTTAGCTTGCCGGTGACGTCCCTCACCCGGACGTTTTCCCTCTCCACTCTCTGCTGTTTTCTCTTTCATTATGCGCCCCCCGCGCCTTTCCCCATAATTTTCCAAACGCCCAATGCCGGTTGGTTTATAAAGTTAACCAATTCCTCTCCCACTACAGTGTCCCTAAAGTCCCGGCGTCTTTCCCGGAGCCCGAACACGATTTCCACTGGCGAATACCCTGTCGCGGTGTGGATCGAGTTATTATATGCAGCGATCGCCTTCTCCATCGCGACATCCGGTTCCAAGCCCTTATCTACTTGATAAATCCGGAGATGTTCGCTCAGGGTACTGTGTAACCTCTCAAACACCCCCTCTGCCCTTGGGATGCCCTGGGGTATTAACGTGCCACCTGATCTCGAGTTCCTTGGCCTCTGCCCTAACCTGAGCGTTATCGAACTCAAGACCCCCCATCCGATGAAATTCGATCCGGGACTCCGTAAACTTTGAACCATGCCCGCAAAGCTCCTAATACAGACTCCGCGGACTTGCTCTGCACCAAACAAGCTTGCGCGATTTTTACTAAAGGTATCCAGGATCGTGACCCACCGATAACCCCTCCATGTAAATGTGTCGACCTGGAGGTCCGACAATGGGAACGCAACCGTGGGCGTCTCCTCTTGAACCCACCCTGGGGGATGCCGGTCGTATTTCGTGGTGAGACACACCTCGCACGACCCAAGGACCTCTTGAATCGTACGCCTCATGCCCCACCAGAAATACCTCCGTTTCAATGCTTGAAGAGTCTCCTGTGTTCCCCGGTGGTTGGTCTTCCCCTGATGGTACGAAAGGGTTATCTCTTTTTGCCGGTCTACCTCTTGGGACCACTTCTACAGACCTTGCACACCTAATAAACGTTCGGTTGACCCCGATCTTTTCCTCCCTCCAAAGCCTCTTGACCCTGTCCCAAATAGTTGCGTTGCCAATATACATATGATAAGTTTCCCTGGTTTTGTTACCCCATTTAAAAGTTTTATCATGGGCTCCTCTCGAATTCCCGGCTCTGTCCACACGGTGACGATATTACTCCTCCCATACTTAGAAAAATCCGCCTTCGGGAGACCCTCGGTTCTGGTTTTTTCCAGATAATTTGCTCCCTTTTATCATTAATAATTTCGTCCACTTCCTCCATATCTGTGGGCCTCTCATCCGCGGAACTCTCATCTTCTTGGGTCTCGTTTCGATCTTCTTGGGGTTCATTACGATCTTCTTGGGGCTCGTTTCCGCCACTTCGCGTGTCCTCTTCACCCTCCCCATCCGGTGTCCATTCGCGCAGAAACTGGCGGATATCCCCTGACGTCCCGCCTCCTCCTCGACGGCGTTAATCATGACAGCGCGCGATAGCCAGTCGGCGACCACGTTCTCCCTCCCTGGTTTGTACACTATCTCGAAATTGTATTGGCTGAGGAATTCCTTCCACCTCGTAATTCTTGCGGAGGACTCTTTCAATTTGCCCACCCACTGCAATGGTCTATGGTCTGTCTGTATCTTAAATTTCCTCCCAAAGATATACGGGCGGAAGTGATCCACAGCCCACACAATTCCGAGAAGTTCCCGCTCTAGCGCGCTGTACCTTGTCTCCGCATCCGTCAGTCGCCTACTTGCGAAGGCCACAGGTCTGTCTCCTTTATCCCCTTCCTGCGACAACACCGCTCCCAACGCGTAGTCACTCGCGTCCGTCGTAATGGTAAACTGCCTGTTTAAAATCTGGAAACGCGAGTACCCTGTCTTTTTGCAATTCCTCCATACACCGCTTAATGTTACTTTCCATCTCCGGGGTAACAAAAATTTTCCGGCCCTTCTTTAATAGGTTATTTATAGGCACCAGGAATCTTGCCATTTCCGGAACAAACCTGCGGTAATAGTTCAAGGAACCTAGCAGCCTCCGAATACCCTTTACATCCCGTGGGATTGCCATTCTCGCGATCGCGTCCACCTTGCTCTGATCCGGTTTCACCCCATCTCTTGAAATGCAATGGCCTAAGAAATTATCTCGGACTCCCCTAGGCGCGATTTTTCCGCTGAAAGCTTTAAGCCAAATTCGCGGATCCTCCCGAACACTGCCCTGAGATGTTCCACATGTTCGCCCTCGGATTTACTGAACACCAGGAGGTCGTCCATATATATCTGGCAGATGTTCTCATCCACCCCTCTAAGGAACTCATCCATGAGCCGCTGAAATGTCATCGGCGCGTTTTTAAGCCCAAACGGCATCCGGGTAAATTCGTAGTGGCCCCGTTCGAACGTGAATGCCGTTTTACACTGGTCCCGGGGGTGCATTCTAATCTGGTGGTAACCTGCCTTCAGATCGAGCGTACTAAATACCACGGCCCCACTGAGACGATCTAAGATATCCTCAAATCTGGGGATCGGGTATCTCTCATCCTTTGTGTTATCGTTCAGCTTTCTATAGTCGATTACCACCCTATACTTCTCTTCCCCCGGGGCACACTTTTTCCTAACCGCCCATAACGGACTGTTGTACGGCGACACGCTGTCCACTACAATACCCTGCCTTTTTAGGTCACGAATTTCTTCCCTGATATGATGTCTCAAGGCTTGGGGATACCGCCGTTCCTTCACGTACGTCACCCTTTCATCCTTCAGTGCAATTTCATGGACGGTTCTCCCCGTGACACCCAGTGTATCCCCTTCCCTAAAGAAAATGTCCTCGAATTCACCCTTAATGGCTTCCCTCCAATCTCCCACTTTATTAAGAACCCCAATTTGCCCTTTTTCTTCCCTTCCGCTCTTGCACTTCCTATACTTCCTCTTACCGATTCTAATGGTCCAGACCCCTTTGTGAACCCTAACCCTGGCACCTACTTTCTCTCTAGGAGATCGCACCCCAAGATTCCGTCGTAGGATCGGGACATATCCTCAATGACGTGGACTTTCAGCTTCTCCCCGTTATCTGACCACCTTTCTAACCCTATTTCAACTTCTCCTTCGATTGCACAAGGGCCACCCAGAGTGATTAATTTACATGCACATACCTGAATCTGGAGTGCCCCGTTGCCGCTACTCAGCTGCTCCGCCGCTCGCCGGCTTAGGATGGTGCTGGAGCTCCCAGTATCCACCAAGCAGCGCACCCCTCTCTCGACGCGAATTGTAGGCAGACCGCTGCTCTTCTCTCCAACACTGCATACCTCTATGATGCGGTCGCCTCTCTGCTGGCACCCTCCTCAGGCTGCCACTCGCCCCTTCAGCGTTGCTCTCCTCTGCCCGCTACTCCTCCTCTGGCTCCCACCGGCTGCTTCGTCACCACTGCTACCTGGTTCTACTTCTCTTTCCGACTCTGAGGCCGATGATACCTCCGAGGCCCTTGAAGAGGGTACTGAACTTTTCCTTCGACCTCTCCACAGTCGGTTAACCTCCATTGGTTCTCCCCTCGGGGGTTGCTTTCCTCCTGTGGATGTAGGGGCATTGTCTGGCAATGTGCCCCTCGGTCCCGCACTCAAAAACACTTGGTGCGGGGGGCATTGCGCCACTAGGTGCCCTTGTTTGCCACACCCATGGCAACGCCTTTCTTCCTTCCTCCCGTTGGGCACCGGTCTCCTCGACCCTTGCTTCCTCCGCTCTCCCATTCTTGGTTCTGGCCGAGCGTCCCGCCTGCCCCAGGGTGACTCCCCGTGGTTTCCTGTAGGTCACTCTGTTCCATCCTGGTTCCTCTCGCTCGGTTACCTCTTCCTCCCTTGCGCTGGAGTCCATCATCTCTTGAGCGCACTCGGTAAAGGACTTCTCCCGGGGTAGGCCGTCTTTTCTCCCCGTCTCCCGTGCTAACTGAACCTTCAGGATGGTAGACACGAAGGCCATCCTTGCTTCCACCTCCTGTGCGGATGTAGTTTCCCGCATCTTATCGGTGATTTTGTTAAATTTTAACAGAAGTTCACCAGCGTACTGTCCGTTGCTCTGCCTTGAGTGTCTCGTATCCCGGAACAGCTGAAAGAGATCTTCTTCCGGGGTCCACCTTCCACCTCCGTAGGCCTTCTTCAACCTCTCCCTTATGATAGGCCATGAAGTCTCCTCATCGGCCTGTATAAGGTTCAGGACACCTCTCTTTATGCGGCATACCAGGTCCGCTCTCAAGGACTCCGCGTCATGCGCGTCCAGCAGCGCTTCGGCCCTCTTCACTTCAATTCGCGTCATCACGCGATCCACGCTTTTCAGGAAGTGGTTCAGCTCTCCCATTTCTCCTGTGAAGCGCTCTATATCTGATACTGCCTTCCGTAGGTCTTGAGCCGTGGCTGCTCTCACCTTCAGCCAGGCCAGGGTGTTGGCGTGTGCTTCCGCCATGGTTTCTCTCGGTATTGCAGACTCGGAATTAATCTGAAGAACGGCTGGCTGCAAATGTTCTCCATCTACTCACTCTAGACCGAAAGAAAAAAAAGGAAAAAATTTTCCTACCTTTGGTCTTCTCTCCCGTCGTCCCGGGTTTCGGCACCAGATAAGTTGAGTGTGAAAGAAAACTTAAAAAAAAAAGAATTAAAAGGAGAATGAAACACGCTGGTTAACTGTTGAAATACAACTGACTGTTTATTGCTCTGAGGCGGATTTATATACAGTTACATTTGTTTTGTTGTGACTACGTGTAGGATTAAGCTTGATATAGCCCTGCTTCGGACCTTGACTTATATATATATATAGAACTAAAAAGTAAAAAATAATATTTTAGTTGCTTCGAAACTAAGAGAATTAAATGACAATCAACAAAATTATCGATACTTATTCACAATTTATGATCAGTTATTTTTGGAGTTGTTGCCAGCCAAGAAAGGCAGTTTAATCTTGCCTTAGCAATAAACTTTCGAATGGCACGAGAAAGCTGTGTGACGGTGATGAAATAGTGGGGATTCTTTACAATTAACATTTTTTTTTTTCGATTTCTGTTTGCTTTGGTTGGCACCGACTCCAAAAATAACTGATCATAAATTGTGAAAAGGTATATAAGTATCGATAATTTTGTTGATTGTCATTTAATTCTCTTTGTTTCGAAGCAATTAAAATGTTATTTTTTACTTTTTGGTTCTACATATCTTGAAGTCGGTTTTGTTTTTTTCTAAAAATTATTTTTATTTTTTACTTTTTAGTTGTGAGTGTATTTTTGTTTATACAGTCAATTCTCGATCTTCAAGCTACCCTGAAAAATAGTTCGACTTACTGAACAAAGACTTATCGAGGTTTTACTATATGTATTAAAAACACTATTTTCACTGTATATAATAAACAAACTTTATTGATGATAACACACAAAAACATTTATGTAACCTTTTCCAGCTGTTTTGATCTCTAACGATAACAAAATCGATACAGTTCAATACTCCCCCTTTACAATATTTTTATATATAATTTTTTACTGATTTATTTTTTACTAAAGAGAACATTTATACAAAATTAAACAGTTAATAGCACTAATCTGCAGGAACAGTTGGCTAAATTTAAGAACACAACTAAAACTAATTTTTAAATCTAGTTGGTTGTCTTATTTCTCTACCTGACTTTGTAGAACTGAATTTAAATCTTAAATTCTTGTTTTTACCGGGTTTGGATTGCTGTTGACCATTGGTTGTTTCATTCTGTCTTCGGTGTGCTGCTGGTAATGTATCTTCATGTAGTTGTTTTTTGTGGGCTCGAAATTTGATAGTGAGGCATAAAACAAGGTTTAAGTCTGTCGATGGCAATATTCTCATTTTTACCTTTTATATTAAGTGTAAAGAACTTACTATAACGCTTAATCACCTGATAAGGTCCAAAATATGCCGGTGTGAAACTTGGTTTGTTAGTATCATTCCGAACAAAAACATGACTTGCCTGCGTCAATTCTGGATGTACAAAGATTGCGTTTGAAGGTCGGTGTGAAATTCTCTTTGGTGTTAGAACGTTGAAAAACTTTCCGCAATCGTTGCAAGAACGTAGAATTATCCTGATCTTTACAATCTTGTTTCGCCACCAACTGCCCAGGAATACGTAAAGTGCAACCAAACTGAAGCTCCGCAGGAGACCATCCGTCTTCCCCGGCACATACTCTTAACTGCAAAAGTACAAGAGATAAACTGTCCATCCAGCTTTCATCACCACATGCTGTGATTGCAGTTTTAAAGGTTCGATGAAAGCGTTCTACTTTACCATTTCCTTGGGGATGATATGCAGTGGTCTTGATATGATGTACATCCAGGAGCCTACAGACTGTAGTGAGCAGTACTGAAGTAAATTGACGTCCTCTATCTGTTGTAATTGAAACCGGCACCCCGTATCTCGACACCCAGGTATTAATAAAGGACTCAGCTACTGTCTCAGAGGAAATATCTGCGAGTGGAACCACTTCTGGCCAGCGGGAAAATCTGTCTATCATGGTCATACAATAGCTAAATCCTCGCGAAATCGGTAGCGGTCCTATCAGATCTATGTGAATATGGTTAAACCTGCAGCTCGGGATCGCTATCTGGTCGGAGGGTGTTCGTGTATGTTTGAAAACTTTACACCGTTGGCATTCTATGCAAGTCCTTGCCCACTGGCGGCAGTCTTTATTAATTGAGGGCCAAACATAGCGGCTTGTAACTAATCCCACCGACCTTTTGATTCCTGGATGAGCTTGTCGATGTATTTTCTGAAAAATACGATATCGGAGAATCTTCGGCACATAAGGTCGACCCTTTTCTGCGTAAAGAGTGACAGGTTTATTGTTATACTGCGACTGGAACTCTGAAGGTTGTAAGTTGAGGCTGGTAGACCCTGATGCCAGTAGACCGGTAAGTTCTGCATCTGTTTCTTGAGCTTTCTTTAACTCCTCAGCATCTACCGAATTACTCTCGACTCTAACAACTTCTATCCTTGACATAATATCTGCCGGAACGTTCTTCTTTTCCTTCTATAAAACGAATGTCTGTGGTAAACTGGCTAATAAAATTCAAACTGCCGAACCTGCCGAGGAGACAAAGTTTCTGATTTATGTTGAAATGCAAACGTTAAAGGCTTATGGTCCGTTAGTATAGCAAACGTTCTACCCTCAATCATGTGTTGAAAAGATTTTATCGCCTTAAACACAGCTGTCAATTCTCTGTCATAGGTCGAATATCTTTGTTCTGATGGGGAGAGTTTTTGGGAATAAAAACCTAAAGGTACCAAGATACCCTTCTGCACCTGCTGCAAAACACCACCACAACGGAGGTATCAGATGCATCTGCAGAGAGATATAGATCTGCATTGCCAAAGGATGTGCCAGCCTGACGGCTTCTGCTAAGCTGTTCTTCGTTTTCTGGAAAGCATTGTGGTTTTCTTCTGACCACTGGACCTGTGATGACAATTTCGATTTTGTTAAGTCATGTAGTGGTGCTTGAAGTCTTGCTGCATCTGGAACAAAACGGTGATAAAAGTTGACCAAACCCAAAAAAAAACGCTTAAGTTGACGAACAGTTGTTGGGCGGGGATAATTTAAAATGTCTTGTACCTTGCTATCCAATGGCACATCGGTAGTTGACTGTATATGTAAATTATTTTTGTTAATAGTTTAGATTTAGTTACCATGGAGATTTTAGATAATCTTAATCATAAATATGTTTAAAATGTAAGGTTATTTATTAGTGATAAATATTAACATTTTTTTTTATTTTTCTTAAAAAGTGCTACGTTGATTTCAAAATATTTTTTATGGAACTACCTCTGAAGTATGCCCTACCGATCTAAAAAAGAATCATCAAAATTGATTAAGAATTGACGGAGGTTCTCAACTCATCTGTATTTTTTTTTCTTTTTATTTTGTATGTTACGCGATTACTCCGTTAATTCTGAATCAATTTTAATGATTCTTTTTTAGATCGGTAGGGCATACTTCAGAGGTGGTCCCATAAAAAATATTTTGAAATCAACGCAACACTTTTTAAGAAAAAAAAAAAACAGTTAATAAAATCACTTGTTAACTGTTTTTTTTTTTTTTCTTCAAAAGTGTTGCGTTGATTTCAAAATATTTTTTATGGGACCACCTCTGAAGTATGCCCTACCGATCTAAAAAAGAATCATCAAAATTGATTCAGAATTGACGGAGTAATCGCGTAACATACACACACACAAAAACATACAGACGAGTTGAGAACCTCCTCTTTTTTTAAGTCGGTTGAAAATGTCTTATGTTTTTTCAGGATTAATATTTTTTACTTGTCAATGGACTACAAATATATCCTGGAAAGTTAAAACAATGTTAAAATAGTAAAATAAGATATTGAATGTGCATATTGAATTTAATTGTGATATTACGTAATTGATTTGAATTATAGAGTTGTTTCTTAATTATTTCAGTGGCTTTATAGTTGTTTATCGCTGTCAATGTTATGTTGAAACCTTCTGCCGGAATCTTTTCAAATGAGCTGTGTGTTTTAATAACCTTTTCCGCAGCTTCAGCTTTTTTCCCTTTTTTAATCTCGATAGGGGCTTGGACTGTGTAAGGGATTGATGAAACGGGATTGCTACAGCGATGTGTTTTATGTTTGTGTGGGGGAGGGGGGTGGCCTCCTTGTTTGAGTTCTGCGGGGCGAAATTCTGTTGTGATCATACTACCCTTTGTAAACGATCCGAGAAACTTTCAGTCTCTCACAATCAGTCGGAATATAGCCATTTCAGAAATAGTTGCTATTATTAAACCAAGAGTTAATTGTATCTATGAAATGAAATTGTTGGTCGAATGGAATGATAATTTAATTGGATCTGAAATACCATTTTGTTGTGAGGGGAACTATTATCATCAGTTGTTTTATCTATAGGAACTGTTGAATTAACATATGGGCGGTTCGCCTTTATAAAATTGATAGTTTATGTACTTTTCTAAATACTTACTGTCATTTTCTTCTTATTGTTTCAAACTTTTTTATAAGTTGTCAAAGTAAGGTCAAACTCGATGATCGGTGTTTATACATTTTTTCTGTTTGTACTTTTCACTGAAATAAAATCATTCTCTAAAGTTGAAGAAATACGTATATACTCGTACATACATCCTTGGCGCTACGGCCCAGTTGGGCTCCTTTATGATCTTTCGCCATGTACCTCGGTGGGGTCCCTGTTCACAGCGGTGGTCTTCCTCTTTTTATAGTTCCGTGGAGCCTCCCCTCCAACTGCCTCCTAGGAATCTTGTCAGCTGCCCGCCCATATGATATAATGCCTGCCCAGCAGTCTTACCAGCTTTATATACTTCATGACGTCCGGTTCTTTCCCACTCGTCCTGTCAGGACAAACTGAAGGGCAACGTTGGAAATTCTGGAAACTAACCAGATCTACCGTGAAGAAGATCTCCACGATTCACCTGCATGATGAAGACCGACTTCTCTCCTACATCTTTTCCAGTCCTAAGCGGAGCTACTAGCAGACTACTATCGGCGGGACATTACCAACCTTACCATCGATACTGAGCCCCTCTCGGCCATGGCCTGAGATAAAAATTACATGTTTATCTGTCCGAAAAAGCTAAAGGCCATTATGAGGTGGACAAAAGGAAACAGAGCCCCGTAACATGACGGGATTCAGACTAATCTGCTCAAGCAGCTACCTACTAGAAAAGGTATAACCCACCTAACGAATCTATACAATTCGTGCCTCTCTACCTCAAGAGAAAAAGGTTAGAGTTTTTCTACCAATACAGAAATGGGCCGCTTACCTTTCTATAATTTATCTTTTATCACCCTAAGAAAAATATTTTTCCTAGAGCTGGCCGTTTAGTAGGGAGGATAATAGCTCGACTTCTCAAATGTTTCTTGAGCCAAAGTAACACCTGTTGGCCTTTAGGAGTCTTCGCCTTATTTCTATGCAGATCGTATTGAGCCTACTTGCAAGTTGAAAAAATAACTCAATAAAAGTAGCCATTTGCAATTCATACAAATTTTAATTTTTTGAAATAATACATAACATATCAAGACGATGCACTTAATGTCAGCAACAACAGGAATCTACTTATAACCGTATAAACAGTTAGGTAAAGAAACAAAAATTAATTAATAAGAAATAATAATAAATCTTATAATATTTGGCCTGATGAGAAATAGATGGAAAATTTCGAATACCATATTAGCTTGGTGAAAATAATATAGTAATGGCAAATAAGTATGTTAAGTTTTTGAGGTAAGGAACAAATCAGTATTATATATTATATATATATATATATATATATATATATATATATATATATATATATATATATATATATATATATATATATATATATATATATTTATTTAGAAATATTGTTGGTATTTTTTTCCTAAATTCTTTTTATATGATAAAATAAATCAACCAAATGGCTATTTAATACTTAATTTTTGTTGATTACTGTACTTATGTCTATTGTGTGTTTTTTTACTATGGATCTGTTTTCGTGTGGTATATTTTCCTTTGGTATATTTTCCTTTATTATATTATTTTAAGTTTGTTTCTCTTGTATTTCAGTCTTACTCTTGGTAATCGAAATCTTTATATAAACTTCACTCAGATATGGTTAAGCTATTACTACCGACGCGGTATGTACAACGAGAGGGGAGGGAGGCTGGTGATTTTATCCTGCTATTCACAACCTCAAGCTATTCTCTGGTTGGAAACGACTTTTCGCTTTACCTATTACAAAAGAGCGCAAAGCAAAGGCGAGAGAAGCTGAGCTCTCTGAAAAGGTGTGGTGTGGTTCGATGGAAATAATGTTTTAATTGGGATCCTGTTAGCCCTGGCTCAGCCCGTGGTTGGGGTCGGAATTAGATCTGCCATTGTGTTCGGTTCTGGTCATTATTGGAGAAACTAGTGGTGATTTATCGGTTGATAGGTCACATCTGCTCCCAGCTTACCTCGGATTTAGTTAATCAATATTTAATAGGAATATATGTAGTTTTAATCTCTTAAATCAAAACAAATAAATCTAAATGTACATTTATTAATGGTTATTTTATTATTCTTTACATTTATTTTAAATTATTATGTTAAGTTAAATTATTTCTTTAATTTATTCCCTCACCCTTTCCGACCTAAAGTATCCTTTGATTTTGACCTGTTCGACTTACGGAGTTTTTTTTTTTTTTTTTTTTTTTTTTTCCTTCAAGACTTGTTAACACAATTAATATATTGCCAATGTAGCCCTATCTAATTTTATACCCTGTTGAATTTTGAATGTATTCCTCTTTTATATGATAACTTCCGTTTCTGATAAAAATTTCTTTAAGTTGTGGGCCTTTTCTTTGGTCATATTTCTTAAAAAATCAGAACCGTCGTGAATAGTTCGTGTACCCAGCGCTCTTATCCTCTCTTTCACAAACCTTTTGGAATGAAACACAATGTGTCTTGGATCTTAAACCTGATGAATAAACCTTGAGGAGGTATTTTTTAGCTAACCACGTCCTTCTAATGTTTAACGGCATTTCTCCAGCGGAGGCCTGAAGTGCATTAATGGGAGACGTTTTGAAAGCCCCTAGGCACAACCTAATTGCACCTGATTGCAATGTGTTTAACACTTTGATGTAGGGGGATTTTGTTTCATTTTAAATAAGAGAGCAATAGTCTAGGACGGACCGGATAATTGTTTTATATAATGCAATTAAATTCCGAGGGTGTGATCCCCATGATACTCCGGCTAAGGATTTCAGTATGTTTTTATTATGAAATGACTGTTTTTGTATTGTTTTGATGTGGTCTCTGAAATTTAGTTTTCTGTCTAATGTGACTCCCAAGAATTTTAGAGTTTCTTCGCTTCTTATAGTGAATCTATCGTTAGACAGCTCGAAATGTTTCAGGATAAACTTTCTTTTCCTTGTAAAAGGAGTTATACTGCATTTGTTGGGATTTATCTTTAGTTTTATAGCCAAAAACAGTTGATTTAACCTGTCTAATGCTGTGCCTATTGTTTGTTTGCCTTCTTCTGCCATACTCACAGAAGTGTAAATTAAGAAGTCGTCAGAAAATAGTATAATTTTGCAATTATTAATTCTGGTATTGGAAATATGTTCAGTGTAAAGATTGAAGAGGATGGGGCTCAGAGGGTCTCCTTGAGGGAGCCCGCTATATGTATGAAAAGCTACTCGTCCCTCCCAGCTGTCCACGAAATATGTCCGGTATGATAGGTAATTTAATATCCATTGAGTTAATTTGGTTGGTAGATAAAGGGTTTTTAATTAGGAGCATAGGACTTGGATATTTACAATGTCGTATGCTCTGTCTATGTCTATTGTTAATGCAACAAGGATTTTTTTTTGTTTGTAGGCTTTGAAAATATCGTTGGTAAGGAGCCAGATTGCGTCTGTGGTGGATCTATTTTTTCTGAAGCCGAAACAGAAAGGGCTTAAAATATTTTTTGTTTCTATAAACCATTCAAGCCTCTTTTTTATAATGGTGTTGAATACTTTTGCTAAGCACGAGATGAGAGCGATAGGGCGGTATGAAGTTATTGTGGATGGGTCTTTACCAGGTTTTAGGATAAGATAATGTTTGGCCAATCAGGTGGGATTATTGCTTCGTTCCAGAGTTGGTTATAAGCTGTGAGCAGGTGTTGTTTCACCGTGTCCGGTACGAGTTTGATCATTTCGTAATTGATTTCATCCATACCAGGGGCGGTTCCAGTTTTTCCACTAAATGCTGCTTCAAGTTCTTTTAGTTGGAAGGGTGAGTCTAAGATGTGATCACCGCTTGTTGCGCGGAGTAATGGTTGCCTAGGATCAAATATATTAGACAATTTCTCAAGAAAAGCAATCGCTGATGTATGGCTTGTAGTACTATGTTTTGCATGTTAATCCTCTTGCCACGTAGAGTTTTGATTTTATTCCACATGGAGCCTATTTGTTTTGGATTGATGCTCTCAATATATTTCATTCATGATTCTTTTTTTGCTCCTTTAATAAGGGATTTGGTTTTGTTAATTTTTGATCGCATCGTTTTGTAATTATTTGCCGTCATGTTTCTTAGGTATTCTTTTATTGCTCTTTTCTTTTCCCCATATGCATTGCGGATTTCTGCATTCCACCAGCATTTCGGCACGAATTTTGAATGGTTTTTCGAGCATTTCCGAGGTATAGCTGATTCTCCTGCCAGGTTTATTATGTCAGTCAGCTCTGTTATGTTATATCTGCAGTTGGTTCTTTCCAATTCTGTGACTTTATCAGTGTAAACTGTTTTATTTAATCTTTTGAAGTTTCGTTTAGGTAAAAATTTGTAATTCATCTGAGGTTCGAAGTTGTTTATTTCTATGAGTATTTGTAGGTGGTCGCTCTCCAGAGTTTCTAGTAATGCGGTCCAGCTAAGGTTGTAGAATAGATCCGGTGTGGCGAATGATAGATCTAGTATGGAGGGTCTACTAGTAGCCGTTCCTAATTTCGTAATGGCTCCTACTTCATTTAGTAATAATAGAGGACGGTGTAGATCATCTCCTCTGGGTGTATCGTATTCATGAGGACCGAAAAATGAGGTGTGCGTATTGAAATCTCCACCCAAGGGTAAACTATAGTTAGGGTATTTATTTTGTAAATCAAATAAACTTTGGATATTTTGAGGCGATAGTTTCCTTCTATGATCTGGAGGAATATAAACTGATATTAATATGATGGGGGGTTCGGTATTGAGCAGTTTAACCCTTACTGCCTCAATCGTTTCCAGATTATTTAATCTATATTTTCATAGAGTAAAGACTTATGGAGAAAAATGCTCACCCCTCCATATCTATCTCGTCTGTTTCTTTTTATTATATTATAGTTTTGAGCATGATATGTCCTTTTATTATTAAACCAAGTTTCCTGCAATAAAGCTATTTGTATTTTATTTATATTAAGATAATTTTTGATTTCGGAGAACTTATTATTTATTCTTCAACAGTTATGTTGTAAGATTTTCAATCTATAATTATGGATGTTAATTCTATTATTAGTCATTTAGGAAAGAAAGGAATAAACAGGGAATTTTCGTTTTCTGATTAATGCCGAGACTGAGATGGTTTAAATTGAAGAGTTGTGATAGATAGTTAGAAAGGTATTTGTTAACAGTAAAAGGAATCAGAATATATACGTTATAAATATATACAGAATAGAACGATTGGTATTAAATCTTAAGTATTTGTTGAGTGTATTAAGGTTAGTGATTAGGAGGCACATTTTCATTTTTTTGTAATACTGATATTGACTTTATTACTTCATTATTTTCCTGCACAAAGTTGTAAAAGTATGGAGTATAAAAAAGTTTGTCCTATAATATTTACTGTTTCCTCTTTTTTTTTCTTTATTTTTAATTTTGTTTATTAAATCATTCAACATATTTTGATATATTTGCTATCCGAGTTGACCCTATGGGGGTTATTTGGTATTAAAGGAGAGGATATAGTTGGTGGCTTATACATTGGGGCTACAGTGCTCTTAATCTGATAATCAATAACGGTGTCATTAGTTTTTTTACGTTTTATATTATCTTCATTAATTTGAAGTGAAGAGTTTTTCCAGGGTTTTTAGTAACGTCTATGTCATACCGGTAGGGGTTAATAGCTGAGAATTCGCTATTTAAGGGTAACTGAGGAAAATCTAAGGCGGAGAAGTTGTTATATGTAGGGACTGGAAATAGACTGTTTGCCTCATTAAAACGAAGAGGTTTGACTGCCATTGCCTCTTTTATTTTCTTTTGTCGCATTGCTTCAGAGCATTCTTGGTTTGTTGGGAGTTGTCCGTTTTTGCAATGTATGCATTTTATCTAATTGCCGCAAAAATCTGATTTGTATTCATTGGAGCCGCATTTTAGGCACCTCTCTTTTCCTCGACATTTCGGCAAGTTCCTGAGTTTTGAAGTTAATTTCTATTTAGAACCTATTTTTCTTTTTAACAGAAAAAACCTGCGAATTGTTTAATCCTAAGGTTCTACCAATTTTCATATCATGAAAGCACGATATATTTTCATCAACTGATTTTTCAACTATTACTATAAACGGTCCTTTGAAATGTTGGAGATATTTGTTAACTACTCGGCCTTTATTTCGAATTAATGGCATATAAATATCAGGGGGAATAGCCCCCTGACTACTTTCTCCCATAACCTATACGACTTTAGTTAATTATAAATGAGTAAAAAAAAAAAAAATTGGCCTAAATTAATAAAAATACAGTATATAAACAGATAACTGGCCTGTAAACAGCTAGCTGGAGGTAGCAGAAGATTAGGTTTAGTACGTCCGCACTGTGTCACTGATAACTCACAACTGACTTACGGAGTTAGTTAGCTTTGGGGCTTTACTAAACTTTCCAATTCTTCTTGTATCCAATCCTTACAATCCAAAATCCTTTGTAAAATTCAAAATGACACAGACAAACTTGTGCATTAGGATCTTAATGCTCCATATGTTGCTGATTTGGCCAAAACCAGATACGAATCCTTTCATAGTAAACTTCATATCCCCTCGAATCCACTAGTCTCCCGACTTGCTTCCCACTCAATTCCCGATAATCCTCCGAGGATTCTGAAAAGTGTACGGCCAAGAGACCTTCTAATTTAGAACTTTTTTCGACGTGCGTAGATAGTGAGTAGATTTTTTCATTATCATTTTCTTCAAATTCACTTGTATTATATATTGTATACAATTATAAATATTTTGAATAGATAAAGTAAATAAATTCTAACATCACATCACTTTCCAATATCCTGCTTTTACCGTTAACGATTGTTTATAATCGAACGTAATTTTACTTTTACTGTTCGGATAGCAACAGATTACATTTTTTCTGTTCGGGGGCGCCTGTACTTTTAGTTCTACCCTTATACTTTGTATCAACCCTTTTATTAATTGAAAAAAAGACTTTCTTCATTTTTTATTTATGCCAAGTGCAAGCTGCGGAAATACCGGCGTTGGAAGAGGTAACGTTAATTAAACTGTTGCCTTGCGAAGAGACGAAAGTTTTAATTGAGCCTAATCGCGGCAGTTGTTTGAGTGTGGTGATCTCTCCGGGCCACAATTACCATTTCCTTTGATCCTTTGATTGAGGTACCTTTGGGCATCCTGTCGTGTGATGCCGGGGTTACATCTGTAGAGATTAGCGGTGAAAGTTTTTTATTTTTTCCTCTAAATTATTCCTCTGTAACTCTAAGCATAATTTTTCAACGTTTTGTGTTAGTTTGCTTAATATATGGTAAAAAAAATAGGAATGTACTCTTTAGGTTAATGAGTAATTTTAATTACTTTAAATTGATATGTAATTTTAATTACTTTAAATTGATAAGTAATTTTAATTACTTTAAATTGATAAGTAAATTTAATTACTTTAAATTGATAAGTAATTTTTTATCACTCTTGAATGGTAAATAACACAGAATTAAGCGAAATTTCACGTTTATTGTATGCATCAAAAATTTAATGATAATAGGTATTTGCCAGTAAGTCTTCTCCAAGTTTAGTTTTTATCTTAAATTTAATATAAACCGAGTACCTATCCATTCATAGTAAACTTCATTACTATTTAAATACGCTAGTATCTCAACTTGCTTCCCATTCCTCTCCAGAAAATCCTCTGAGGCTAGTGAAACGAAGAAGGCATCGATACCTTCTAGAATAGAACTTTTATTGAATGTTTTAAAAAAAAAAAAAGTTTAAGATGAATAAAACTGAATTTAAAATAAAATAATAATATTCGAAATAATTGTAGTACCACCAGTAGGGAGATGCTTCACAAGCATTGACCTGTTATTTTGAACGATTTAATTACATTTACTAATTTTTTTTGTTATAATACAGTTGTATATTTCAATAAATAGATAAATATTCGAAGTGCAGTAGTTTAGATCCTTTTGAAGCTAAAAAATTTAAGTAGTACTCAGATTGTCAAATTGTACCAAACTTTAATTATTTATTTTCTGATAAATAGTTATTGAGATAAATTTTTAAATTTTATATTTTAAATTTAAAAAAAAAAAAAAAAAAAAAAAAAAATTCCTTAGGTATTATTCTATTTTTTCGAAGTATGGTTGGGATACTTACGAGTAATATTTTAGGAGTAGACATTTGGATGCTTTAGGCGAATAGCACAGTGGTTTATGAGATTGCTCTAAGCGGTAGACTGAATTGAACTGTTTTAATATTTGTCTCTGGAGACTAAGAATTTGTCGGTTCACATCTTAACGTTGATTTGGGGTAGTTCTGTCCCTACATCGCAAGACAATATTTCCTAGACCCATTCTTTTGCTATACCAATAACACTTATCAGCTTTCTATATCTCGGATTTGATTTAATGACTCAGCTAATACCCAGCGTACAGGTTCTTTCTTTCTGACCCAAATACTTCTTTCTAAAAAACTTCTTTCTTACACTTTCTACCAACATATAAAATTGTCTTCCTTTTAACGTCCTGTTTCTTCTATATATTTGAAATCTCGCATTGCGATTCCTCTCGCTGGGTTGTTTCAGATTTTAAATTTTATTTTTATTTTTATTTTATTTTATTTATTTATTTATTTTTTGTAAGAACTTTCTTATTAATTCTGAGTACTTATATTTTTATTTACGGAAAGAACTTTTTTAATGATATAATTTACTACATATTTTTGATAGCTAAATCTATATATTCCCTTCTTTACATAATTGTTATTCATAATACAACTTAAAATTTTATAAAATAAAGGGTTAGTTGTAGTGATAAATAATACTATTGAATGAGGAAATAGTTAGACCTTGCATGGAGTCAAATATGACTTCTTTTCAAAAAATCTTCAAATGTGTGATCTGACTATTAATATAAACTTTATTAATTTTTAATAGATTTAGTGATTTTAGATTTTTTTTTTGTATTAAATATTAAATTATTAATATTTAAATTAAAATATTATAAAGTAGTGATGTGTTGATCAAATATTATTCCATGAAAGTAAATGGTAAAATAAAGTGGTGATTTTTTCATCATTTTATTCTGTGTTTTTTAATAGAATTTTAAGAGAAACGTTTTTTCTTTCTTTTTCTTACTTATACGTATGACCAGGATTCTTTATTTGTTGATAAATGTAAGGCATTGTTATACAAACTTTAAAAATATAAAAATTAGAAGGACAATCAAATTTAAATAAAACATATAATTTTTGCAATAATTTTCTTTTTCATTGAATTAAAATACACTGCTTGAATAACAAGAGGTAACCATATCATGACATTTATTTAATATATGGAAAATCTATTACTCTAGTTGTCAAGGTTTATTATTGAACGTCCTAAACATAAGTATTACAGTAATGAATAAGATATTAACATTTATATAACCAACTATTTTTACTATACATAAATAAGTATATAAATAAAATCGAGATCTTAACATACATACTTTTTTAGATTAGTGATAAATGTTCCACCTGTGATTCTTTTATGAACTATACTCTTTTACCACTAATTTTGAAAATAAAAAGGATTAATGATGTGGTTTATAACAGTTATTTACAGTCTTTTGCAGTTTGGATCTCATCTTTTACTGAAGTATCATTTTCGAATATAAAAGAAAAATAATAATAAAAAGGCAATTAAGCGTTTCTATTGGTTGTTAAGCTGAAACATACTTTTAAATTCTTTAACGTAAAATAAATTAGATTATTTATTTTATTTTTAAAGGAAGCTAGAGATTGAAAAGGATTGGAAACTAGTGGGTTGGAATGTAGAAAAACAAATTAGACAACGTAGCTTGAGCAAGTTCGGGGCTTATATATTGATGATTTTATTTAAATTTTTACGTTAGCCTGTATTTTAAACTTAATGCAGTGCAATTTTGTTTCCTAGATTTTCAAAAAGTGGTTTGAGGGGGTGAGTTGAAAGAGTGAGTGAGGTTATCTATGTTTTATTTACTGTTTCCTAATACATACTTAATGAAAGCTTTCTACTTTGAGCTTAATTTAAATAAGCATCACGGGGTTGTTTTATTTTGGGATTGAAATACTATTTAATTCCTAACATCTTGAATTAGAATACTTATAATTCAACTATGAAAGATAATGCAAAAATACATCAATATGTTGTTGCTAAATTTAAACTACCTTTGTTTTTTTTTCTTTTATGATATTTCTTTTAAATGTACCAATTAGAAAATAAGTTACATGACTGAAAGAGACAGGTATTGTGTGTGACGTGACGGATCTTGACCTGGAGATGAAAACGCGCCACCTAATATCTGTGAACAACCCCTTAAATATCGAACCGAAGTCTCTGTACATTTAGTTTAGCTCTACTAATTGGCAGTATTTAGCAATATTAAATTACTGTTTTTTTTAATTTAAATTACATCTATTCTTTGTCCAGAACAATAATTTGATAGCAACGATTTTTAATTAACATGTTATTATATTTTATTATTTATAAGGACATAATTTATGCAGATTAATTTCCAGAATAAGTTAATTTTTACCCTGTTTTTATTATGTGTATTTTTTTTTTTTTTTTTTTTTTTTTTTTTTTTTTATAAAAACGTCCGTACTGTAAATGAAGAATCGTTCTTGAGAAACTTGGGTATCTTTTTTATAGCACATTGTATACTTATGATAAGTTAAGCATTTATTTTTTGTTAATGTTTTAATGCGTTATTTACATTTTTTAAATTTAAGAATTATTTTAAATAAAAATATAGGTTACATTATAAATATTTTCCTGAAATATAAGTAAAATTTTTATTCATGACTATGTATACTTTGAAGTACATTCATTTGATTTCGATCAAAGCATTTTTATAAAGTTATTTCCACATATATCTTAGTACTGAGGTAATAGACAACATTAATAACATTTGACCGTAAAATATTTAAAGTAATATCGATAAAGAATACTTAAAATACAACATACATATTAAATAAAAACTATTCTTATCGTTGTTTCAACCTCACATTTATATAATGTATGTACAACCTTAAAATATTTTCATTCAAAGAAATATATACACATACAAACACACACAAAGCAAGGTCGTTGTAGTTTTAACACAGGACCTTAAATGTTATTGTAAAACATTTATATAGTAGGATTGAATTTTTGTTCATTTTTCATAGACTTGGAACGAAAATATAAATCTGTCGATATGTTTATGTTTGATAGCATAATGTAAATTTTCAGTATATATATATACACATAGGCTACCGTAAAATAAGTACTTATTCATTAAAGAACGACTAGAATTTAGTTGAAAGCTTACGTACTATATTTATAAGTATGAACACTTCTTCACATATATACACAGTTAAATACATGCATAAACTCTTTTACTCCGGCAACTCTTATACATAGTCATTAGTAAACTATCTGTGATGCTATTTATGGGAAATACCTTCCTTCCTATAGAGGTACAATTAAGAAGTCAAATCTAACAGTATGGAATTCTTTTTTATCTAAAAATATTTAGTGTTAACCTTAAAATAAGGTTCCCTCGCAGGAAATAAGTACGTTGAAACCAAACCTTAAATTTTCTTTTATTTTTGGATAGGTTTTGAATGTACCATTTAAAAAAAAATTAAATAAATAATAAAAATTCAGATGTTTTTATAATAACCACGGTCTACAGAGCGATCCTTTCTTGTCCTTTATTAATGTTTAAAAATACTTCATTTGTTTAAATGTTTATTTATTTATTTTTCTAATTTTGCTTCTTATAGAATAATCATAAAAATAAAAATAGCTTAGAATGCGTTTCATTAAATTTTAATTGCCATAAATTTATGATTGCTTTAGTTTATTTGTAATTTATTCCATTTATTCTATTTTAAAGTAGTGTTTTGGGACAGTAAAACTAATTAATATTTGTAAAATCTTATAAATATTTACTTATTAATTTAAAAATTGATTCATACTTTCTTCCACTTTGGTCCTTGGTTACCTTTGGTTTCAATTCCTCTTGAAAAGTTTTAGATCATCATTCATGTGGTGCAATTTATCTGCCGAGCCTAACATCTTTTACCTTGTTTATTATTATTGTTTTTTCCTCTTTGTCTCATGTATATTTACTGTGTTTTTTTTTAGTAAATCCGTTTTAATCACTTGGATTATATTTTCGTTTTGGGTAACTATAAACAATAAGTTATCGTTTTTATTGACGTGTAAATATTGTAATGGAGTTACGCATTATATATGAAGTAATATTTCTTGATAAAGCAATACATCCTATAAAATGTTAACTGTGGACTTTTCTTACCGAATCCTATTCTCACTACGACATGCCATCGTATTCATATTTCCTATCCGAAAGGTATCTCTTTGCCCAGCATTACTCAGATGCCTCTCCCATGTCTCGTTCAGAGTAGGAATAACCCGGAGAAGAGTTCTTACGTTAATAGTATACCTATTCGACGTTTCATCTTCTCTTCAATACAAAGACAACTATACCGACGAAGCCGTTATGTGTACATCAATTGCAGGAATCGTGCATTAAATAAAATTTAAAGAAAGGAGAAATTAAATAAACAACGAAACAATAGATCTCCGTAATGCTCTGACACAAAATTTGCCTCTCATTTTCCATATACACGGTACCATTTTTTGACCAACACTGATCATTCCTTCATCATTATTAAAGTAAAACGAAATATGGATAAACTAGGCTAAGCATTTATAACAGAGTCGCCTGAAAGCATAATGAGGTGTTGTTTTTTTTTCATTGACTATCGATTTGTCGATTTACACAACTAAATAATTATACTGAATTATCTGGAATCTAAGCATCACAACTTCACATTCTTGTAATATTATTTTGGGTATTCGTACGATCAGTAATTAAATGGTTGATGTGATTTTGTGAAATTCAATCAATCAAAGTTTCAGATTTTCGTCCTCTCCTACTAGTGGAAGGAAGGCATTTCCCTTACAAAAATGCATTAGAAGTCCTCACGAGTGCACTTAACGCCACTGAACACAGTGCTGCATTGTGGTAGACAGCTATTCCTCTAGTGGTGGTGCTGTGGTCTGTTGATGGGCACCATCTCGTGGGCTTCTCTCCAATTGCCGTTGACTGTCACTGTCCTTCTGGTGCTGGCGCTTCTCGTGTACTCTGACACAACTGCAACAAAAAATAAAAAAAATTAATTTATAAAATTGTGAATGTATTGTTGTAAATGGTTTCTAAAGACATTTACTCTTGACATGAGCTGATATAATAATGTAGGATAGACCTATAGGCATTGGTAGCCCATCTCGGAGCAATTTGGTAGGATTTCCTCCTGAATCACTTAACATTTTTTTTTTTATTGGAAATGATGGTAAGTATTGAGATGATCCCCTTGAGTACCGTTACCGACCTACTAGCAGTGCCTATCTTACTTGCGGATTTTATGATGTTAAACTAAAAAAAAGACGAATTTCTCATAATTTTTATTTCTTATAAAATATTTTTATAAGTTTTTAAAAGACACCTCACAGACTCCAAAAAACTTGAGATTTTTTCTTTTTAGTTTTGTTAAGATACTTTGGGAGGCGCGGTAGCTCAGTGGGAAAGACAGAGCGATCAGCTCCCCCCGGGCCTATGTTCGACTTCGGTTGGGGGCAGAAAATTTATTTTCTGTTACCTCAGCCGTGGATTGACTTCAAGGTTAGGAGACATTAAACATTAAACAAAGTAGTTGTAATTAGAAAGTTATTTGAAGAAAAAAGAATGAGAAAATTATTAGAATGTTTTGAAAGTAGAGCGAAAAAACAGATATGCAGTGCTTATTATATTTTTTTGTTTATTATAAATCTTTTATAGAGAAATTATTACGATTCGCTTTGTTTAGGGCAATTAGTAATATGAATGACTTTATGGATTAGTTCATTTAAAGTTTCGAAATAAAAAGGAAGACAACATAATTAATATTTGCAATTATATTTGTATCTTTCAATATTTAGTTTTCCATAGCAATAATTCTTGTTACATTTCTTAATAAGGATATCCGAATCGTTGGTTTCGTTCATGTATTTTTTATCATTTTACGATATAGAAAAGTCATTGTATTTCAATGTCTGTATGGATGATTATTCCAATTTTTTGCAGATACCTTTTTTCGGTTATTATATTACCTATATATCATCTCGAAGGTTTTAAATCAATAAGGATAGATATCCTCTAGCAAATGCAGAGAAAACTGAAACTGGTCATCCACCTTGTCATCAGCCTTAAAATTGGTCCCAATCTCCCTGGATCGATCAAGCGTGCGAGGGATTGTCTGCTGATTGGTTCCTAATTTCTGACGCACAGCCTCCCGAGAAAGACCCCCATTTTCATTAATTGTTAATATTGTGTTCATCCTCTGTAACAGGCGGCTCGTAAATCAGAGATTGGTTCGAAAGTAACATTTTATTCTTATCTATATGAAATGCATTAAAAATATAATTTAAATATGCTACAGGAATCCTTAATTACTTGCTTCTATATATCAATTTTTTTTTTTTAATTTTTACCCATTTTGGGCCAAGATTTGTCAAAAATGTGTTCTCGAATCTAATTATAACTATAGGGTATACCAATTTTCACCTCCTTTGTGGTTCCCCAGCATTAGATTATTGATCAAACTTTCCGTTAAGCTCTTCTCCTGTTGCGTCATAGATACCATTATGTAGGTATGTCTTATGTAAAAAGAGTTTGTAAGAGAATATTCTCTGGCTGTTGGAGGAAATTCAGGGTGATAATGTGTTCAAAAATAATACTATACTCTGTTCAGACACTTTAATGGTATCTTCTTCAATGGTTTTGTGTAACGATTTATATAAATTCTTTTATTCTTAAAAAATACTGCAATTCTATTGGATTCCTGCGCTTTAGCATAATATACCAAATTAAAAAAGACTTGAAATATTATGTTGTTAAAGATATGGTGTTGACTATGGTTATAATGAACAGTGACATTCTGTTTTAATTATGTTTGATGTAAAGAAACGCTTGATTATAAAAAATATTAAGACTTACGCCATGCTTGATCTAATGTTTAGGAATTTTCAATTATCCTTTTCATTTGAGCCAACTCAACTTCAATAGCTCTTGAATTCAGTATTTTGTAAGGATGTCCTGTTTCTTAACCAAGAATTGATTGTTTCAGCATCCATGTTCAATCCTTTAGGCTAGTACGCACTGGGATTCATTGTTCAGACTCTTTGTCGCTGAGATGCATCTCGGATTCATTTTCATGCATCTGAGACGCTCCGCGACAATGAATCTAGCTTCTCGTGTGTTGCGGTTTAGTATTTTTTGAATCTCAACCGGAATGGGATTCTTTATGTGTCGCAACATTGAGTCAGTGCGTACGTAAATCTCGAACAGAGAGGGACTCTCACCATTCTCGCGCATTCATCTTTATTGTTATCGCTTATCTGTTGATTGGATAGGATAAGATCAAGTTATGGGACGATTAACAGCAGAGGTTATTACGCCCTAGCTTTTAGGTTACTCATTACATTATACTTATTTCTTAATTATTTTATATGTATATATACATTTTTCCCTTTATTTTTATTTATTTACTACACACACACACACACACACACACACACACACACACACACACACACACACACACACACACATATATATTTATATATATATATATATATATATATATATATATATATTTATTTTAAATATAAGGAATATTTTAGTTATGTGACAATTATAAAATAAACTAAAAATAAAATGAACATATTCTGGTAGCCATGAAACGTCGCTTATTTAAGAAATAATGTTAGCATTATATGTTTTTTGAATAAATAATGATGAGAGATTATATTGCTATGTAATACACCTTATATTCTGGTAATTAAATGTTGTTGTATAAGTTCATTCCTTATGTAACGGAAATAATTTTTCCTATGCTACCCGGGTTGTTTTCGTGGGATAGTTAGATACTTCCTGCCAGATCTTTCGAAATAAAATGGGATTGATGGATCATCAGCTGATGTGCTTTTGTTTAATTGAAAATTAAAAAAAAAAAATCTGCTTGTACGGCAACGTCTTTTTTTTCAACTTTTTTTTCTTTGGTGACGTCTGCAAATGTTTTAATAAAGGTTATGGGATTTTTTTTCCCTATATAACCTTTTGGTCTCATTATAAGGAACTTTTTCAGTGACCAGAATTGATTTTATTTTTTTTTGTAATAGAAATACTGTATCGGTACAGTTTATTCGCTTTTGATTTTTATTCCATTTTAAATTATCTTGATGTTTACCTTCAATCGATTCTTTTTTGCATTTAAAGTCGAGGTGAGAAAATCCTAATCAATTAAAGCACCTCATTGGGTTTGGTGTGTAAGGTTGGACCCTTATTGTGTGGAACCCTATTTTAATAGTTTAATAGGGAGTTTTGGAACAGCAAATGTTACATTGTAGGTGTGGGTTAGTTTTTGCTCTCCATTAATTTTAATTTATATTCTATTTATGTCTACGATGATATATATAATTCATTTTTAATTTCGTCTATTTCAACGAACTGGAGATCAAAACCCCTTTGCTGTAGTTGATTGTTTTATGAGGGGGACCCCCAGCTTGGAATAAACCGCTGAAATATTTAACATTTAACAGAACATCGGATTGCTTGTGATTAATGGTTTCTACAAGTAGAGTACCATCTGTTTGAATCAGAGCTATGTCGAACGAGGTCACGCTTTCGGGAGTTGCAGTAGCAATTTACATAGCTCTAAGGAGTAACAAAAGTGCTACTAAAAAAAAAGCCGCCGCGTTGGTGGATGCGTGATTTATTTAAGGATCGGAATAACCATGGGCACGATCTTCTTGACACACTGAGGTTGGGGAATGGAATGGATTTTCGCAATTTCGTAACCTTATTGCGTTTGGTGTGTTAGGTTGGACCCTTAATGTGTGGAACCCTTTTTAATAGTTTAATAGGGAGTTTTGGAACAGCAAATGTTACAATGTAGGTGTGGGTTAAGTTTTGCTCTCCATTAATTTTAATTTTATCCACGATGATATGTTTTAATTCATCTGTGATTTCGTCTATTTCGTTCGTTTGAGTCCAGTCGATTTCGAATGTTTCCTGAAAATGGTTGGACCAAGTATTTCGAAAACGAAGACCAATTTTAGGGAGCCAGTTTATGCAATCAACAGGCTTGCAGTCACTCTCCGGTTCCTCGCAAGTGGAGATTAATATACAAGCCTCATGAATACTTTTAAAATTTCGAAGAAGATAATATCCAATTTTGTTTCTGAAGCATATAACTCAGATTATTTTTAATTTACAAAACGGTCTATACGCTGATAGTCACTACTACCCCCATAGGACACTACCCCTTCTTACACCACCGCACCCAACTCTGATGGCTTTAATACTGCTGTTCTTTCACCGTGTGGGAGTGATACCATTACACAATCATTGTCCTCATACGTGTAGAATTACATGTCAATGTAAACTTAGTTTTCAATCTCCTATTTTTTTTTTTTTTTTTTTCAAATATGTAAAGTGAGCAATAAATCATTACCTAAAAATACATATTTCTTTTTTATATGTAAATTGATTTTTTAATGCAACTACCTAAAAATAATATTTCTTTTTTATATGTAACTTAATTAATAAATAATTACCTATAAAATAATATTTCCGTATTTTATTGCAAATTGAGCAATAAATGGCCATCCATGTACCTACTCCATACAAGAAAAAAAAAACTTGCCTTTATATACGTTCTCAGCGCAATGCTGATGTCTGTGCAGACTTCAGGAACAAACTTGGATATTATCTGCTTCGAAGTTTTGAAAGTATACATGAGGCTTGTATATGAATCTCCACTTGCGTGGAACCGGAGAGTGACTGCAAGCCTGTTGATTGCAGAAATTGGCTCCCTAAAATTGGTCTTCACTTTCAAAATACTTGGTCCAACCATTTTCAGGAGACATTCGAATTGACTAGACTCATACGAACGAAATTGCGAAAACCCATTCCATTCCCCAACCTCAGTGTGTCAAGAAGATCGTGCCCATGGTTATTCCGATCCTTAAATAAATCACGCATCCACCAACGCGGCGGCTTTTTTTTTAGTAGCACTTTTGTTACTCCTTAGAGCTTGTAAATTGCTACTGCAACTCCCGAAAGCGTGACCGTTCGACATACCAGGTAGCAAGTTTAAAATGTCGTGAATGCGCTCTTAGCCTATTGAAGGATTTGCTTATCCCTAAACGCTATTTTGTTTTGTTAGTCATTTGTTTACAAAAGTCAGTTGTTTTTAAGTCGTTTACGTGGACGTATCCCTAAAAATGTCTAATTTTAAGTCAAATAAAGAGCATTTGCGGCATGTCATGATTTTCTTTTTAATCAAAAGAAAAAGGCATACGAATTCTTGTTGAGACTTATGGCGATGTTGCTCCAACCGTCAGGACATGTGAACGTTCAAAGTTTCAAACGTGGTGATTTTGATGTTACTGATCAAAAACGAGAAAATCGACCAAAAAAGTTGAGGACTTCGAATTGCACTCAGACAATACCCAAACCCAACAAATGATGGCAGAACACGAATGTCACTAGGCAAGCCATTTCCGATCGCCTGAAATGGGAAAGATTCCCCACATGAATTGGACGAACGACAAATGGAAAAACGAAAAAAAAACTGTGTGCCCTTTTACGCCAAAAGAAAGGGTTTTTTTGCATCGAGTTGTAACTGGCGATGAAAAATGGATTTATTTTCAGAATCCCAAACGAAAAAAATCATGGGTAACGCCAGGACAACCATCCACATCGAGTGCAAGACCGGATCATTTTGGTTGCTGTGTGTGTGTGGTGGGATCAGAAGGGAGTAGTCCGATCCTCAAACCCGGCGAAACAGTCAATACCGAGCGCTACCGACAACAAATGATCACACGCATTGATCGAAAAACACCAAATGGGCTCACAGGCACGCGTCATTCTTCAGCTTTCCTGCACATTCAGCCAGATTGACTAAGGAAACGATTTCTTCGCTTGGTTGGGAACTCCTACCCCACCCGCCGTATTCACCTGACCTGGCGCCTTCTGATTATCACCTCTTCTCATCGATGGGACACTCATTGGCGGAGCAACACTTCAACAATTTCGAAAACGTACGAAAATGGCTCGATGAATGGATTTCAAATAAAGATGAAGCATTCTTTTGGAATGGTATCCATCCCGAGAGATGGACAAAATGTGTAGAAAGCGAGGGTCAGTACTTTGAATAAAATATATTATACTTTTTTTTAAATTACTGTGTATATATTTTAAGAAATAAACGACATTTTAAACTTGCATACCTGGTAGCTCTGATTCAAACAGATGGTACTCTACTTGTAGAAACCATTAATCACAAGCAATCCGATGTTCTGTTAAATGTTAAATATTTCAGCGGTTTATTCCAAGCTGGGGGTCCCCCTCATAAAACAATCAACTACAGCAAAGGGGTTTTGATCTCCAGTTTATTGAAATAGACGAAATTAAAAATGAATTATATATATCATCGTAGACATAAATAGAATATAAATTAAAATTAATGGAGAAAAAAACTAACCCACACCTACAATGTAACATTTGCTGTTCCAAAACTCCCTATTAAACTATTAAAATAGGGTTCCACACAATAAGGGTCCAACCTTACACACCAAACCCAATGAGGTGCTTTAATTGATTAGGATTTTCTCACCTCGACTTTAAATGCAAAAAAGAATCGATTGAAGGTAAACATCAAGATAATTTAAAATGGAATAAAAATCAAAAGCGAATAAACTGTACCGGTACAGTATTTCTATTACAAAAAGAAATAAAATCAATTCTGGTCACTGAAAAAGTTCCTTATAATGAGACCAAAAGGTTATATAGGGAAAAAAAATCCCATAACCTTTATTAAAACATTTGCAGACGTCACCAAAGAAAAAAAAGTTGAAAAAAAAGACGTTGCCGTACAAGCAGATTTTTTTTTTTAAATTTTCAATTAAACAAAAGCACATCCGCTGTTGATCCATCAATCCCATTTTATTTCGAAAGATCTGGCAAAATTATGTCCATTATAAAAGGATTGAACTTATACAACTAACATTAATTACCAGAATATGTTTATTTATTTATTTTTTTAAAAAAAACATATAATGCTAACACAATTTCTTAAATAAGCGACGTTTCATGGCTACAAGAATATGTTCATTTTATTTTTAGATTATTTTATAATTGTCACATAACTAAAACATTCATTATATTAAAAAGACAGATATATGTGTGTGTGTAATAAATAAATAAAAATAAAGGGAAAAAATGTATTTTTACATAAAAAATAATTAAGAAATAAGTATAATGTAATGAGTAACCTAAAAGCTAGGGCGTAATAACCTCTGCAGTTAATCGTCCCATAACTTGATCCTATCCTATCCAATCAACAGATAAGCGATAGCAACAAAGATGAATGCACGAGAACGGTGAGAGGCCCACTCTGTTCGAGATTTACGTACGCACTGACTCAATGTTGCGACACATTGTGTAAAGAATCCCATTCCGGTTGGAATTCAAAATATACTAAACCGCAACACACGAGATGCTAGATTCATTGTCGCAGAACGTCCGAGATGCATGAAAATGAATCCGAGACGCAAAGAGTCCGAACAATGAATCCCAGTGCGTACCTGCCTGTATACAATGTTGCGATGCAAAGAGTCTGACACATGAATCTGAGCGTCTGCGACAATGAGTCCGAACAAAGAATCTCAGTGCTTACTAGCCTTTTGGGGTTCCTCTCTAAGTTATTGATAATAACCTATGTATAGAGACTGAAAGATAACCTTAGATATTTAAAACTAATGTGATCGGTGACACATATATATCTGCCATCGGTAATACTTGCATCTGCCATAGCTTACTTACTTTTGATTTTTGTTAATTTGGCTCATTAGAACTTAAGAGATGTTCTGATAAACCAAATAAGTATTATTACAAACTTTTAAACATTTTCAATTTCATTTACTTTTTATTGAATATTTTTAATAGTGTAGGTGGGTTGTTTTTTATGAATAATAAAGAATATGGCTCATGTGCAGAATGTTTATCGAGTAAAAGTTTCGGCTTAGTTTGTAAACTTTCATCAGTGATAACAAAGAAAATAATAATAATAAAAATATGCAATGATTAATACGTAAAAGTTTTAAGTCAGATAGCGAAAATTATTCTGATTATTAATTTTATTCTTATTAATAATTTTTTCTTTCGTTATGACACTTTTATAATTAGCGCACAATTTTAATATACAAGGGTAAGTGCGATGTTAAAAAAATATTTCATCATGGAGACCCATTACAATATACTCTATCGTACCCCGAATCATAGAAGAAAAGGTTCTGGACCAGAAACTGAGAAAGCAGGTCACCTTCCATAGGAATCAGAGAGGTTTTATTAGGGGCCTTCCGGGAGCACACGTAAGCGCAAGAATCATTGACGCAGTCATAAAAAACGCAAAAAATAAGAAAAATGACTGTGCAGTGGTCTTTCTTGACGTTGTTGGCGCTTTTGACAACATTGGGCACGATCACATTGTTAGATCGTTAGAAGCAAGGGGTGTTTCACTGGACCTGAGAAACGTTATCACCGCACTCCTATCCACAAACAAAATTAAAGTAACTGTTGGAGCTCATTCTACGAGCCAGATCAGTGTACTGCGAGGAGTTCCCCAAGGCGGCCCGCTCTCTCCCTCGCTGTTTAACTTAGCTATTGATCATTTGTACCAAGACCTTTGTGATTACGATTTCTCGAGACGCTATGGGTACAAGCTAAGAGATGACTACCATAAGATTGTGTGGTCCTCACAGGATTTGCAGATGATCAGGCGGTCTCTGCACGTAATAAGTATGCGGCAGAGAGAATTATAGATAGCACCCAAAGGATACTGTCGGAGATTGGTCTGGCTGTAAATCAACAGAAAAGTATGGGAATTGTGTTGGATAGGGGTGAAATGCAAGCAACGACACTCTCTCTTGAGAATGGAGATGTCATTCACACGGCAAAGGAAGATGACTCTATTAAATACTTGGGATGCACATTCTCGGGAGAGCTAAGGTCCAGTGAAGAATCAATAGAGAAACTAAATAAAAATTTAGATAGATTCGTAACCTCTTGCCTACTTAAACCGGAACAAAAGCTCAATGTTGTCAATCAATATGTGTTCCCCGGATTGACATATCCTCTCCAGACTGCACCCCTTACAAAGCTCAGCCCTGCGTTCTTGGATGGGATTGATGTGATGATCCGCAGGAGCATTAAGGCCATTGTCGGACTCCCTTCGAACACCTCAACTGCGATGCTCTACGCTCCGCGGAGGTACCGTGGGTTGGAACTGATCCGCTGTCAATGGGAGGATCCTCTGCAGCACTGGTCCATTGCTCAGCGACTGTCTAATGTTCCGGACGCTCTGTACCAGTCCACATTCCATTATGAACAAGATATTGCTAAATGTGCTAAGAGACTGGGTGTGGATCAGAGCCACCGAAGCGTCAGAGCTCTACGACGGTCGCTGAGAGAGGGCGCTTTTGAGTATGGGCCAATTGCAGGTGGCAGGGCGTTGGTGTACCTCATTTTCAGGAGACGCCGAGAGCTAACAGATATATTTGTGAAAAACAAATACTTTCGGGGTCTGAATGGACCAACGCCCTAAAACTCGACATCAATTATGCACTCCGGCGTGGAGTCCCAGGTGCCAGCGGACAGATCGGACAGATAGGAGAGGTTGGGTCCCTTTGTCGCAAGTGCGGCAAAGAGTCCGAAACACCTGCCTATTTGCTGGAAAAATGTCCCAACAACTCACTCCTGATCACACGCCGTCACCACAGGGTCAAGAATAAATTGATAATGCTCCTCAAGAAAAAGGCTTTACCTGCTTTGACGAGGTATACTGCATCGATACCAACGGATCCACGAGGTATGCGGACATTGTCGCGTTTCCGAAGAACGGACGGACAGCGCTCATAGTGGATCCTACTATAAGGTATGAAAATAATAACCTCGATCAATCAGGTGAAGTAGAAAGGGAGAAAATGGATATTTATGAAAAATGGATCCGTTTCCTCAAAGAGAAAATCCGCGAGATATTTCTCTGTGAAAGGATTATGGTTTGGGTCTCGCGGAGTCATCCCGGAAAGAAACAAGGAGCTTCTTGGAGGACCTTGACGTGGAGGTAAGGGATATAGCGATAATGGCCGAAAATATAATATTGGACTCCCTGTGAATTATTTACCACCACATATGGTACATGGTGCATAGGATAGCCCATTGCGATTTATAGTTATTAAATATGTAGCAATTTATCTGATTCCTGATTCTATGTGCATATATGTATATGAATGTGTGGTAAATATGTGAATATTAGGGGGGAAAGAACATAATATGAAAGAATGAAGTGAAATAGGAAAAGAAGGGGTGAAAAAGAGAGGAAAAGATAAAAATAAGATAAAAATGAAGAGTAAGGGAAGAGAAAAAAAAATGTTATTAGTATAGTATATAGTATTAGTATTAGGTAGTATTAAGTATTATATTATAGAACTATAACTAAATTATAGTTTATATTGTTATCTTTAATTGGATAGATGAGTATGCTGTGTCTATAGCAACCCAATAAAGTTGGGCAGCACTAAACATATTGTTTATTGTCTCAATAAAGCATATACTCGTATCTCTCTAGCAATATTTAGTTGACCGCACCTTGAACTGTTTTCCAATCAACCATATATTACTTCATGAAATTGTATGCTGTTATATTTCAAATTGCTATAATTTATTTTCATATTTTTAGTCCAACAAATAATTTTGCTGATAACTACTAAAAACCCTTTTTTTTTTTTTTTTTTTTTTACACCTTGCTTTTCAGACTCCTCGAAGGTTTATCGATAATCGAGTGTGAATTGGCAGCTTTGAATTATGATTCGTGTAAGATTCGTGTTCAGTACATTCGAGTGAAAAAATAAATCTGTACAGCTACAACTCTTGAAGGGTTTTGAGTTAAAGTACTTGCTAAGGAAGTATTGTTTCGTGACCAATGGTTATAAGAGGAGTGATGTGGTCAGCATTCACACTAAACCGGATGGTTTTCTCCCAATTTAGGGTACCCACTTTATAGATGCAGGGCGTGCCCTTGGAGAGTCTCTAGACCTCGAAGTCGTTTTACGGTCGTAGAAACAGAAATTCAATTTTTTGCCTTAATCCGGGCTCGAACTCGGTTCCCAGAGATTAGTAGTTCAGTAAAAAAAGAAAAAAAAAGTACACTGTTTATAAAAGGAAATGAATTTTGTTAAATTAATATAAACTTCACTAACTGCCTTTTTATTTTTTTTTGTTTTATAAGCTTTTCCTACTATTAACATATTTCGTGTAATATTACTGCCTCTTATTATATTTAAGAATCACTTCTTTTAATATTGTACTTAAGCTGAAGAGAAATAGTAACATTAATTATTATGATGATTTGTTATTATTATTTTTTTTACAGAAAGAACTAAATAACTGATTGTTCTCATAACAGATAGAATGGAGAGGGCGGACCTCCTTTATTAGACATTATTTAATAACTTCGTTTCATTACGAGCTGTTCTTCGTCGGATGGGAAACTCTCGAACGGACAGGGTAATGGAGAAGGGGAGGGGTAATTAAATAGGTCTTAGCACTCTCCCGTTTATTGTCGAAACTTTTTGGAAGTTTCGCCGGGGCAAAAAAGTCCTTAACGGGACTGACGGCCCTTTGAAATATGTCCCCCATCGTTACTCTAACGGGGGAACAACTTCTCCAACTTCTGGAGTCAAGTTTTAGATCTCAGCTCGAGGACGAACATTTTCCTCCTAACATGGGCTCAGTATCTTTGACATGAGCTTCCCTCATCCTTCGTTTGTGAACAAATCCTGTAAAGCAGTAAACTGCTCTGTTTTAATGTCTACAAACTGCTTGTCTTGTTCAAGTAAACTTAGTAGCCCCATATTTTACCGGATTTACAATATAGAAGTAAAAAGTAAACTTTCCGTGACGATGTTCCTTATTAAGTCTATCAAATTAAACTTAATTAAAACTGGCACACCTTCCTGGTTTTACATTTCACCTAAATTTAACCTGAGTCTATCAAAATATCCCAAAGGAAATACAAAACCTGAAGTATACAGAAAGCACTTCGACAATATCATATCCTCCTTGCCTCAACATTTATTAATATTCACAGACGGGTCCAAATCAGACACATCAACAGCATCTGCCTTTGTCACTCCACAAACAACACATAAGTGCAAGTTACACAAACTTTGTAATATTTATACAGCTGAAATTAATGCAATCGCCTTGGCTATACGATATTCCTTAAACTCGCCCATTGAATATGTTTTCCTGGTGTCGGATTCACTCAGCGCTTTGGGGTCTATGATGAACATGTATTCAGATCACATAGGAATACATTACATTCTGGATCTCGTCAAGAAACTATATGAAGGAGGAAAATTGGTTTACTTCATCTGGTCACCAAGTCATATCGGTATAAGAGGTAATGATATGGCTGATGAAGCAGCAAAAGAAGCTCTAGCCCTCCCAGGACCTTGCAAAACCTTTCTAACGGCACCAGAACTTGCACGCCCACTTAGAGAGAAGGTATCCCAAGAGTGGCAAGCATAGTGGGATCACAGCCCACCAAATAAGCTCAGGGCTATTAAGAAGGACATAATATCATGGAGCAGTTCCTACCGCAATAATTGCAGAGAAGAAGTGATCCTAACGCGATTAAGAATTGGCCACTCCAGAACAACACATTTTCACCTTATAACCAAAGAGGCTCCTCCCAATTGTGAAATGTGTGGCAATGTTTTATCAATAAACCATAAGTTTACTGAATGCCCATGCTACACCAAAAAGCTAACCGAATCTGGAATACCTCGAAACAACTCAAAGGCGCTGGAAACGATGAAAAAATAATTGAAAAAGTGATAGCCCTCGTTTATAGAGAAAAACTATATTACAAAATATAGATAAATTTCTATCAAAGGGTCACCTGTGGTGTAGTGGTTAGCATAGCAACCTACTAAACTCAAGATCGCGGGTTCGCAGCCCGGCAGATGACCTTAGGATTTTTTAAAGGGAGTAAAAAATTTGGAAGGGATCCCTTTGGAAGGGACGTAAAATGGGGTCCCGAGCCTGTGCGATGTCAGGTTCTCGTTAAAGATCCCTATCCTAATTATACCTGGATAGGCAAAATTTAGGACTCCCACCGTAGCATCGTCCGATTAGCCATAGCAGCATAAAAGTGACGTTAAACGAAACAAACAAACAAACAAATTTCTATCAAGAACAGACGAGCGTTGATGACCTATAAGTTTTACGCTCACAAAACTCTCAAATAAATAAATAAATAACGAATAATTTCTGATATAAAACAACAGAACGTATAAATTGTTTTGTTTATTATTTTACTATATCGTAAAAATTTTATCTTTACCTGAAACATCTGATTTTAGATTAAATTCGAAATAACTTTTTAACTCATTGATTAAAAAATGCCCGCATTTCAGAGGTACAAATAAGCTTCTAATCCAGTTTTTTTTTTAAATACACATTTCTTTTAAAAAGGTTTTTCCGTAGGCAAAGAGAAATGTAATAAAAAATGATTAAATATAAAAAAAATTAACTTGAGGTATGCATGATGGTATAGAAGGATCAATAAAATTAGGATTGATGAATTAAGCTCAATAGAAGTGGCAATTAATTCATCAATCCTAATAAAAAAATTAATTCTATATTCTTAAGTTAATATTGATTAATTATTTCCCTTATCTATTATTTTGTTTTATATTAAAGACTAGTTTGGAATGTTAAGCATTAATCATCAATTCTGTATACATACAAAAAAATCTTATCATTAGCACTTTGCAAAATATATTATATATATTAAATGAAAGAATGTAAGACAAGAAATCTAACATGTTGATTCTCAGTCTCAGAGTGAGGAGGCAAAATCGTTGGGCTTCTAAAAGATATTTGGACCTTGAGTTGACTGACTGTGAAATAGAAGAGGGGAGTTGAGTAGTTAGGTTATTCCATACCTCTATTAGTCAGATAAATGGTCAGTCCATTAGGTTTTACCTGTGATTTTTTATTTCTCACTGGAAATAAATTTAATATTGGACTGTTGAAAATATTTATCTGGTCCTTTAAACAAAAATTTGGATTAGTTTTGTACGTTTTTATTATTTTTAATGATTTGTATGTATTTAATTTTATAGTATTTTCTACTTTATGTATAAGTTTCATTTCCGAGTCTTTTTTAAATCTATGGTTACTTTCATTTAAACGTATAGTGAAGCTGGAATTCTGCTAATGTAGAATTCGAAACTGGATGCATTTAAAAGTCTTGGCGTGAACCTTACAGCTGGATTCATTTTTTAAAAGATCTATTAGTTTTTCATATAGTTAAATTTAAAAACAACCGATTTAGAGTGAGTAATACCTTTCAGATGGTGGAGCAACTCAACCGTATTAACATAAGTTGTCTAGGCAATTCTCAGCATAAAATAATTTTTCATAGGTAGCTTAGGAGATGGGGGATTAGGTTGTGCTCTCAGGCAGCCTCTCCAGAGCAGTGAGGTTCTACCCTTAAATCTTACTTATTGAAAAAAGTAAATTGGATAGAGTTTGGTTGCCTTTTGGTCCCGATTAAGGCAATTTCACTTTACACTACGATATCACTGAAGATGATTATGATGATATCTGTGGGAATGGTGAAAAAAAGAAATTTTTTTTTTTTTATAATGTATTCCATACATTGTGAAGATTTTTCGAAATGAAACTGTATCAGCATTAGGTACAGTGTAATTGTAGTCCATTGATATTTTCTGGTACATTTTAATTCTAAGTAATCCTATAGGCAAAAAATATATTCCGTATTAAAATAAAATTAATATAAATAAGTGGTTAAAATATGATTAAATTAGAATGTGTACCCATGATATTGGAAGTAATATGGAACATTCAGGAGTTGCTCGGGGAATTGATTTGAAACACAACATGTCTATGTATTTTGTTTTAGAGAGCATCGTAAATAATTTATGTTTATTTAATATATTACCAACTGTATTAGCTATAAAATTACAATATTTTAAGTTATATAGTAAATATTAGATTATTGATTTTTAAGTAATTCTTCTTGATTTTAATTCTAAAAGCCTTTTAATCAAAACAATAGGCAGCCTAGTATTTGATAATGTCATGACAATGATAGCTGATGAAAAATTATCTGCTTTTATAAGTAAATTGATAAATGTCGTTATATATCTAGATTTCATTTATTATGACGACCAATAGCCTTGGAGACGTGACCAATAACAAAAAATCCAATATGAATATTATATTTTGTTATAAAAATACATTTATACTGGAATTAAATATTTTCATTTATGTACATCGAACCTTTGATATAGTTGATCGATAATAATCTCCGAAGGTGTATGGTAGGTTTATTATTTCCTTGTATATCTTTTGTTTTTTTAGATATCAGTTAAAGGAAAGTAATTATTGTTAAAAATTACAAAAATTATTTTGTTCGGCTCAATATGGATGATCATCAGGGATTATTAAGAAATTAAAATTAAAACTTATCTTACAATTAATTTCCTTCTTGTCAGTAGCTTGTACCGACGAGTCGGCATAAAAAATAATAAGTCATTATTTTTCAAAATCAACCTATACTTGTGGAGTTCTGTTTCTTATAATGAAAAACTCGGATCGGAACAAAGTAAATCATGTAGTTTCTTCAAGTTAAATTTATTTACAGGTATTTCAATATTGGAGCTTTGTAAATGTAGTACGTATGTATATATATATATATATATATATATATGTATATATATATATATATATATATATATATATATATATATCATATTACATTGAGTTTATGAAATTTTACTGCGTGTATAAATGTTTTTAAATACTTAAACAGTCTCAGTATGGTAATTATTATTGGGTTATAGATGGATTTATATCAAGTCTCTTAAACTGGTTCTTTAAAGGATCGTTTGTTAAAATGTTAACCGTTATAGGTGATGGGTGTACAGGTTCCTCCTTTTTGATGACTGTTATTAGTGGTTTGTATCGTTATCTTGAAGTATCAGGTATCCACATTTTAGAAATGGATGATTCCCTCCTAGAATCCCTTTTCAATGATCATTGAGCCTTTAAAAGAAAAACAAACGTGTGCCTTACGCTGTTCCGCCCATGTGCACTACACTTGATAAGTAAGATTGCCCCTTGAATCCGCCTCATATAGTAGTGAAATAATGGGTTCGCTTTTATTTCTCCGCCCAGCTGAAACCCATCGACTTGGAAGCACTTTTTCCTCACGGTCATGAACATCTGTTCAGAATGGCCGTCTAACGAACTGTCTACCATTTTGTTGATTGTGCGCCTTCTCACATACCATTAGAGACGGTTGAAATATCCATTTGAATTGCTGAACGCTTAGTCAGGTGGGTTGGGGAACTTAGAGCACTCACTATAATTCAGAATTAGCAATTTCATTTAATTCGTTGTTCTGTTATCTAAGGTAAGTATTGATAATGTTGGCTTATCTACACAATAATTGCATGACTTATATTTTCTTTTGGTAGATCGTTTAAAATTTATAATTAAGTGTAATTATTGAAATTAAAAAATGTGTATAGAGGAATAGTGGACGAGCGTGTTAAAGTGTCAAACTTTCCAACATTCTTGGATCCGGCCTAGGTTTATATTTCTGTGGCAGTTGTGAAAAATCGCTTAAGTGCATTTTGTATATTTTGCGTTGCCCGATTTCGAAAAAACTATTGTATAAAAAAATAAAGGACCTTTGGTTTATTTTACGAAACTTGATAATAACTTTATATATAGGGTTCTTATAGTAAATTTAATGAGCATTCAGATAAAAAAAAAAAATTTCGGATCGAACAATTAGTTTCGGAACTGTAGTCGAACGAGTGGTGATATATAGGTGTTTTCGCAGAAAAGTGCGACCCTAGTCAAAGAGTGTTAAAATGAGGGGTGTAGATTGCATGAAATATGCAATAATTTTTTATGTCACAGCTTCGCCGGGAGTAATTAGAAGGTAAAGTACTAAAAGTCACCGACACTGGAGGTTAAGTTAAAGGTGGGGGGAGAGGAGAGGTCCCAAGTTCGTATTTTTGCGATCTTATCCCGAAAACGGTGGACTCTAAGAAAAATATGCTGCTAATCGAAATTAAAGCTAATTGAATTTCCATAATATTAATTATTTACATATTTGTCGAAATTCTAACGGTTTTCGAGATATATGTATTAAAAATCAATAATTTTAGAAATAAAAAAAATGTTTTACCTTACTTTTTGTTAAACATTTCCTTCAAATACCATAAACTTATAAATTAAATGAAAGGTCAATGCTCTACAATTTTGATTATGTATTTTTTTTCTGAGGAACGATCGGGGAACCGTACTAGAAGCAAAAGTATTGCAAAAAAAGTGAGGTGACATTTGTTTTTTTTTCCGCAAATCACCGATTTCAATAACATATATTTCGAAAACCAATAGAATTTTGACAAATTTATACATAATCAATTTTATAGGAAATGTAATCAACTTTAATTTAGATTTGTAACATATTTTTTCTAGAGTTGTCGACCATTTTCAAGATATAGTCAATGTCAAAAAGTACGAGTTTTTTTTCAGAATTAAACGTTTCAATAATGTTTTTAATAAATTTAGTCATACACCTGGCCATTTTCTGATTGTAAGCTTGTAAATATCAATATATATCCTTTTCAACAAATTTAGTCACCAAACAGAAAAAAAATGAATAAAGTGGAATCATAATTGGCAAAAATATACTTATTTCCCAGTAAAGGAGTTTTAAAACGCACACTCTCCCTTTTGCGATCAAATACTAATTAGATCCATTGTAATATATTTATAAATATTTTCTTTTGTCTTTGTAGCCTTCCGTGTTTGTTGACCAAAACAGGGACCGAATAGATTAGAGAAAAGAGGGTTATGCGGAAGTTAAAAAAAATGTTTTATTTTTTTAAAAATAAATAAAAATAGTATTTACAAAATAAAATTTTTCCCAAAATTACTTCTCAGTCAAATCAAAAGGTTTGTAAGCATTACTTCTTATGTCTAGTACCGTTTTCTAATTTTAAGCTGTAAAAAAAAAAAACATTTTTTCTTCTACAATTTAAACCCCGGGACGTAAAAAAAAAGTGGGAAGTTTCTCATACAAAAAGCTTACAATTATTTATTATTACCTTTACTTTGAGATTATGTGTAAAAATTGTTTGTAAATTTTGGGCTATGGGTACGACCTGGAAGCTATATATTTTTTCTTTATTTGGGTCTATTTGGCTGCGTTGAGTCTATTTAATTGATAAATACAAAGTTGTGAATCATTGTGGAAAAATTAAATTTTTCATACTCAACAAAGTTTATTTAACCGATTATTTACAAGTGTTACAGATTTATTCCGTGGCGTACTCACGAAACAATCTATCTTCCTACTGCAGCGACAATAAGTTGGTAATTTGTTGGATAAACCGTTTTTCCTTCTATAGCTAGAGAACATAATTATGTTAAGCGCAACAAACAACTGTACAATAAAATACTTCCAGTAAATGTGAAAGATTATGTTCATTTAATGACTTTTCAATGAATTTTTAAGCTACTCCTCAACGTTAGCACTTCGTTTAAAATTCTTATCTAAAGGTCACAAGGCCATCTTTTTTTAGACGGAACGGACGGCTACCGGGAACGGAATAGATAGCTGGTTAATCAAAAAAATTTAATTGTTAAAAATAATTGTTATCATATATACATGTTCTTGATGTCGCTCCATTAATGGTTAAATGCTAGAAATGAAGTAAAATGTTATAAAAGTTCTGTAAGAAAGATATTTTTTGATATTTATTAAATAGTAGTTAATGTAGAGTCAGTGAGCGAATGTGGAATTTGGAGATGTTTTATGTTTGTGTTCAGTGGTAGGAACTAAAAGACACTTGTTCAGCATATTTTCGATGGTTTGATTCTTCAACAAATCCGAGCTAAAATAAGACATAGTATGTTTTCAGATATTTTTATTTTATGACTCCATGTATTGGATTCACTCCAGTGTTATATAAAGAACAATCAGCGAATGTGCTGGTGTATAGAAATAAAAGGATAAATGACTTCAAACAGGATAGAGATCCAGTGGCAATATGTATTTATTTTACCTGATTTCAGTATGGTTTTTCGTTAGTACACAAGACAAGGTGGTGTAAAAAAAAAAAAAAAAACAGTGGCAAATATAGCCACTCAATTATAAATAATTATTCAATGGAAATGAATAATCCGATGAAAATTTAATTTTAGTGGTTTAATTTCTAGCAGCTGATTGAAGTATAATTTCATTGCTATTATGAAGAATTTCTTATTAAATTATCCTTAGTCCAATAGAAATACACATTTTGAAGTATATAGTATACTGCTTCATTATTAAATGGTTTTCCATAAAAAAAAATAATGATATGGTAGGATATCTTTTCATTCCAGCTACACTTTTTATATCATGATTTTCAAAACTGACAATTATTATTAAATATTTTTCATTTAAAAATTTAGTTTAATGCGTTTTTTAAAAAAATATCTTGAGAAACTCCTAACGAAAAATAGTGCTCCTTTCGCAATAAATACTAAAGATATTAGACGATCTTCAATGTTAGTTAAAAAGAAGCGTTAGAAGGGTATTATTTTGTTTTTCATTTTAGATTTTTTTTTTTTTTTTTTTTTTTTTTTTTTTTTTTTTTTTTTTTTTTTTTTTTTTTTTTTTTTTTTTTTTTTTTTTTTTTTTTTTTTTTTTTTTATATATATACGTGAAACTCCAATGATCAGATTAATTGGGGCCGAAATTGATCCGGATACACAAAAATACGAATAATCATATTTGAATTGAACTAGGGTGTTGAAATGAAAAATACAGACATATTTAATATTTTAACTATGTATTTTATTAAATCATTAAAAATGTGGCTTATTAAAATATAATATAATTTATAAAATAATATTTTTGTAACAACAAAGTTTAGTTAACATGTTGAAAATGGTGGATGTTTAGACACGGAATTCATCTACCAATTTATCTTAGATTCAGCTTTCCTGAGAAGATCTATAAGGGACAGTTTTAAGGACACAGTTAATACAACACGTTTTCTTTTAGGTGCTATAACTCATAAGTCTATAAAGAAACCACTCGTGACGGCAATAGGGCCCAGGCTGGGCAAAATCTGTGTAGGATTGATGCGCTATGATCCGCTATATAAAATATATATTTATATATATATTTTTTTTTTTCTTCAATTCAATCCGGTAATCGGATATCCGGATAACTGTGGTTTCACTGTACTTGATTCCCTTTACCAGACGTCCTTTCTGTTTCTAATGGACACTGCTTGATCACTATGTGAATGTAAGAACTAAGGTCTATACATGTGCCAGTCAAAAATATAGGGTATACATTCTTCACATCTTTATAATCCTTTATGCATATTTAGGGCGGAGTGTTTTTTGCCACCTATCCGTTGTTCATTAGACTCTTGAACTAGAGTACTTCTTTTCATCATCCTCTCTAAAACACATTGTTTCTATTACACTCCTTTGTAAGAGGTTCCTACGTACGGGGGATTACTGTCCAACGAAGCGTTGTCCTTGGCTTTAATTGTCGAGCCTTGGTCGTTGTTACGAGGGCCTTCAAAGACTGCTTTCCCTCTACAAACCCTTCCCCGTTGTCCCGCTCAGTTTTAATCTTCCTACTTGTTGATTCTCCCCTCGTCCTCGTCCCAGAGCTCGTAAGTGGTCAAGGTCTGCGCCAGTCAGCTCTATTTTTCCATTACTCTCTCTCCTATTTCTATTAATCCCATGTCGTTGTTAGATTTAGATTTCAGTTAATGCTTAATTTGTTTTTCATTTGCGAAAAGTGCTGTTATTTAAGTGATTATTATAATAAAATATTTTCTGATTAGGAAATAGTCGCCCTGGCCTCTTTCTTATCTTCTGTTGTTCATTTTCGAGATATTTAAGATTCGAGGTCTTACGCCCTGAGTTTACTAATATTCGAAAGTTTTTCTTTAACTATTCGAATATAAAATAACATGTTTCTGTTTATGAAGATATCTTTTTTATGTAGTAAGGTTATGTTTTTGAGTATGGATGCCTCAGGTATGGGAAATAAAAGTACTGCGTGAAATTTATGATCCTGTCATAGTATAGGATCAGTGGAGGATCAGAACGAATCTTGAATTAACACCTTATTTGTTGAAAATAATATTTTGAAACTAATTTAGCTTAAGGAGACTGCGATGGTTAGGCCATGTAGAAAGGATGGACAAGGCCAGAATGCCAAAGAGATTGCTTTATGGGCAGGCCAGGAGGTGAGAAAGGAAAATCCGTCTCAGATTGCGGGACAAAGAAGAGTGGAAGAAATCTATAGCAGAGGCAATGGTTCTTAAATGACTGTAGAGCCAATTAATAAATGAATATATATAAAACATGACATCGGGAGGTCAGCCTAAAACATTTTGTACTATAAATTATTATTAATTAGTTTTATATTCAAGATAATTACCAATTCTTCATATCAACCACTAATCAATTGAAATGGTTGAAATCATGGAGGAATTATTTTTCTTTTTTTCTAATGCAATCATATCCTTTCTAATGTCTTAATATTAATTGTTTATTTCTCAATGTCTATTAAATTTTATTTGAAATTATCTTATAATTTATGCAATCCTTATTCTAGAAATTTGATTATAAAATAAAAATGTTTAATAATGAATTTTATTATGAGGGACTAATTTTCTCCGGCTGCTTTATTTAATATAATACTGATGTGATACGTTGACAGTTGTACCATCTGTTACATTGGAACGTCTGTTCACTCGCTGCAGTGGCTTCTGTCATGTTAACATGTGCAAGTCAAGTGTAATTATTTCATTAACATTTACTCCGGAAAGACGTGGTGGTAGGGATGTTTACACCGCCTTTCCTGCCTGAGAATTCTCAATAAGGATAACATAGAGGTTTTACTATTGTGGAAACCTATTGAGTCAGAAGAAAAGTATAATGCATGTTCCACGAACTTAAATTTATTCTGTTAATAATATATATATATATATATATATATATATATATATATATATATATATATATATATATATATATATATATATATATATATAGGTGTGTGTGTATATATAAAAGCGATTTTGAGAGAGGGAATTTACTGTAAATTGAAGTAATTAAAGATATTTTATTAGTGGACGTGTTAACTATTTTAACATGACACAACGTTTTACAGGGACTAACTCACAATCAGTATCAAGAGTGTCACCATCCGTTGGTTACTATTATGTTATTGCTACTCATTAATAAAAAAAGTAATATTATTAATTAAAATTTCTATTTCCTTGCATGTTTGTTAATAAAATAAATGTAGGAATAGAAAAAAAAATTATATAATTATAAAAATTAAAGGATATTTCTATTATATTTCTGCTTTAAGGTTACACTAGGGTTTAATGTGAATTAATATTAACATTATTACTAGTATTAATATTATTCTAGTGTGACTCATTAATAACAAAAATTCCAGCAAAACACGTAGTGGTTCTTGTATTCGTTTGGTGTTTGCTCGCAATATCAACCTTACCTAACTAAACTACGTTACCTACTGTAATTATTATTAACCTATATTAGGTATAACCGAAAATTGATTGTACATACTAATATAAATATATACCTATTAGAAAAACATGTTCCATGTATCCTTGCTTTGATCTTTGATCTGAACTGAAATAATCCGGGCGTCTGGGGACGGTGCATGTAACATAAACAAAATCATATGCAGCAATTTTTTTTTTTTTTTAATTTTTTTTAAAATTTAATTTAATTCTATTTATTTTATTTTTAGGGAATCAAATTCACATATTCTGCAGACTTTATTTATTTATTTTGTTAAACAAATAATTAAGGGAGTTTTATGTTTGTACGGTTTTATGTGTATTGTAAAACCTAGATATAATTGTTAGGGATTGGTCTGTGCAAATAAACCGGGTTTAAATATGTTATATTTTGGTCCCTATTTTCCGCCTTACATTGTGAACGCTACCAGAACTTTAAGCCGGGTTTTGGAATATTTGATTGATAGTTATATATTAATTAATAGTCACGAATGTCAGACCTTTATACTGTTTTAATCCGATGGAATATATGGTAGGTTATTTTGTATTTTTTAATGATGGTGAACTACTATCATACCTAACATTTTGTAATCATAAATCTACGATTTAAATATTAACTTTCATCTTTTATTATCTTAATTACATATAAATTAATGTGAGATTCATAGTAATGCTAGAGTAATAGTAATAATATCTGTTTTTCGTTAAGATCACCGGTGGTACATAGCGTGATAATGATCATTTACATTCCCCCTCATTCTATCATATTTCCCAGACTTTTGACATAAATTAGACACCTGAGATGGGGCATTCATCTCCATTCAAATAAGCTGAATATGTGATCTGCATGTTGAATAATCTAACCTTGTTTTTTCTTCTTGTTTTTTTGTATCAATAAAAATATGGTTGTTAGATATAGTCTAGTTTTATATTCGAAATATGTTTATATACCTATTAAATTATTTTTCATGGTTTATTAAAAATGAAAACAAATTTATTTTTTATTTATTTTTAATTTATACAAGTTTTCAAACAAGAAGTTTCAACTGATCTAAAGGAACTTAATATAAGAACAGTTAGAGTTTTATTTAAAAAAATCTTTAGAAAATCGAAGTTCGAATTTTCACTATGCATTTATCCTAGCCTTCCATTTATTAAAAAAACGAAACATGATTTATACCTTTGCAGTATAACGGTAATAAAACCATTAATTGTTTCGATTTTTGTTTTCCTCGATGAAAATCAGTTTTACCACATTAGGGAATTTAATTCTCTCTAATTCTCCTGCGGTGCAAGGGTTCATGGCCACCTACATTAAATATAACTTTAAAATGCTAATAATTTTGCGTGTTTACATGAAATTAAACTGTGGTAAATGACATTAAACAGGTCTGACATGCACAATTGATGAAAAAAAAAAAGTATTTTGAGGTTGTTAGTAATAAATTTATTTAATTCATTATTGCTTACCAAAGCGTAACCTTACATTGTAAGAAAACATTAAGTAGGCACACTGATCTAAGAGAATTTAATACTTTTAGTGTCTAAGAATAAATATGTTTTGTTCAGTTATTTGCAGCTATGCACAGCGATTGAATGGGTCGAAATAAATCACCTTGTTGTTCTCATTAAAAGACATCTTTCTTTATTACCTGAACACCAAAAAAATGCCTTCAAAGTACTTCATCTACGAACTGAATTCTATAAAGACTTAAACCAATTGAAATTAAAATAGATCGCCTGTACGTTTAATATTGAAAGTTAACGATAATTAGGGCTGTGAATTATTTGCAATGAAAACTTAAAAATATGCACCTACAAATGCAAGATATTTGGTAAAATATGCAATCAAATAGCGAAAATATACAACCACCTTCATTATTTACAAAATTAAAAAAATTGGAATACATGATTAAAAACTTTTTAAAGTTAAAGTAATTAATTGTTTTGAAAAGGGAAACCATATGAAGTAGGCTATTAAAACAAATAGACAAGGCGAGTACTAAAAAAGAAAACGCGTTATAAAACTTTAAGTAGCTTAATTTATAAAAAGGTATGGCAACTCGAACTAAAGTACAACAACCGGTATCAAAACTAGACTTGTCTGATCCAGTGGTAGATTGTGGAACAATTTTTTTTCCTCCAAATTTTGACTTCTTATTATGCAGTAGTTAAGAAGGATCAGCACCTGGACAAACAGGAACTCATTTACTAGGTAGGAAAAAATAAATGGATTTTTTAGTTTTTATTTATATTTCAAATTTCAAATGGCAAATGCTGATATCTCGGGTATATGTAGATGAACATGCAATTGCAGTTCAGAATATATATAAATATTCAGTAATGGCAAAATATGCTCAAATATTTCAAATATAAATAACTCATATTGATTCCAAATGCTTCAGAATATATACATTTGATATTAGTAGTTGGCCAGCCCTAATGATGAAAGCCATAATAAAGCACTGTTTATGTGAATTAACGAGAAAGGAGTGATATTTTGGGTAATGGGACTAAAAGTATGGAAATGGGGGATTAATATAGGATCGCTGATTCTTTACTATTTCGGATATGTTTTCTACATTGACGGATAATTTTTTAAATACTTAAAACGACTGACATATTCGATACACTTTAGGTTAAGATTTTGCTTGTTGAAATGAAACAGCCGGCCAACCTAAGGTCTTCATCGATTCGGGCCTGTCCCTCTCCAAGCTTGTTATTATATAGTTTACGTGTAATATAAAAAGTAAATAAATAAATAAAAATCATGAAATAGATCTTTTAATGACATCATATTGCACTTTCGTCAAATCAAGAATGGTTTTCAAAACTTGTGTACCTCATTGGTAATTAATTATCTACTTATTTTTAATAGTATGGAGAACCTCCAATCATCTTCCGGTCCGTTTAGAATTAAGAAAGCGGAAATGGAAATGGGTGGGACACATGCTGAGAAAGCCAGATTATGCTATTGAAAAAGCTTCCCTACAGTGGAACCCCAAGAAAAAAAGAAGGAAAATCAGAACCAGAGACGTGGTGGAGGTGTGTAGAGAAAGAATTAGGGCGGGTTGGCAAATCATGGCATGAAATCAGAGGGATTGCTACGTGTCGGAGCAGATGTAGATAACTCGTTGTTGCCCTTTGCTCCAATAGGAGTTAATCGAATTAATAATAATTATAATAATATATTGAATAATGTCATAGCTTTGATAATGGCTAATATAAAATAAAAATGTACGGTTTCTAATTTATCGTAGCTTTCAATATAGAAATAATTCGTTTAAAAATCGTTAATAATTTGCTCCATTACTTGCAGTAGCCTCTTAGCTGCACTTTAAGGGATCAGATCATAGCAGACCATGTTTGCCTGGCCATTATTATTACCTGCTACCTGTCGGCCATACCGCTTATATTTTCAGCTTATAACCATGTAATAATTATTAATATTTGCTCCTGCGATATAAGCCCAATAAATTACATCGCCATTCCATTCTTCTTGGCATGTATGATATATAACGTATTTATATAGTTTATATATAATTTTTCTGAATGGTAAGTGCTACGGAATTGTATTTGGTACAGTGTTTGAAGAGCTCTTAGGACTATATATCTGCTATCTATAAGCTCACACCCTTACTGCCTTTGTCCTGCCTGGCTACTCGGCTCTCCTGTCTATCTTTGATCTCGTCAAAACCTATTTACTTTAAGGCTGGTGTTCAAAGTCTCCTTTTATGAAGCCTCTGTATTTAGAGCGATACTTTTTGAAGCAGCTATTACAGAGCACAGCATTAACAAACAATTTATTTTATATTGATAAAAATAATAAATATACATTGTTTTTGTTTAACTTAGATAATATTAATGTTTTGTCTAAAATTCATGTCGTTAATAAAACTGAATATCAATGAATGATACCAGAAACTTTTAGTGCAGTAATAATATTGTTGGTACTTTTTTGATGATTCCTTCCGTAGGGGATTAAATATTCAGTTGATATAATCAGAATTTTTGAGTAGCATTCTTGATTCATGATCGCTATGTAAAAAACACACTAAAAATATTTAGAGGACCAATTGTTGAAAAGAGAGTAAAGGTATACCTTTATATGAAATTTTCGAGTTTTTTTTTTTTTGAGATGTTTCGTGTTTGTTGGATAAAAATCCACTATTCTTGGTTGAACGCACGATTCATCTATGAATAAGGAAATCAATTTATTTTGTTTAGCTTTTGAAACTATTAGGTGTCATATTAATTTTAAGGTTATGTTTACATGTAACCTTCATTCACTCATTCATAGAGGTCTGCGCGGAAAAATTGAGCGGAATATACAATCCAATACAAATACGGAATATACGGAATATAGACTTTCAAAAAATATAAACTTCAAGAGTAGACTAACTAGTGATACATATGGCAAGTGTGTTGTGGAGATAAAAAAATAACGAGTTGTATGAAAATATATGTATTCGAGTTAAAGTTAAGCATAATACGATATTACGCAAAACTACCTGAAATAGTTATAACTCATTTGAGCGGATTTTCGGAAAAAGATAGATATATCATTTTTTGTGAATTATTTTAGTTCTTGATAAACCAGGATAGCTTTCTATTGTCACACTTATTCTTCGGATTACAGATACCGCAGTAATTATATGTATTAGATTTTATCCAGGGTGAAAAAGTGTGTCAGTTCCCGATTCTAAAGCTCTCCGTTAAATCCTTCGGGAAAAAAATAGGCGTCAATATTATTTCATATAGTAAATTACTTATATAATATAGGTTGTTTAGAGGTAATAAGAGTTACTTATGCATAAAATTTGCTTCCTCGCATTTAACTGTAATCCTTTAGCCCTCTTGAAACTCTTTGGGTCGGCTCTAGTAATACTTTTTCCTGTGATGGGATCTGTCACTTGACCGGAGGAACGAGTGGAATTGTTTTGCCTGAAGACGGAAGACGGATTCCCCCACCGTCCAGAAGATAAGGCGATTCTAGATCGGTTCCGCAAAGACAAAATGGCCTCTGTCGGAGGTGCCAGGAACTTAGAGTATTGATGGTCGACTTCCAGTTTTTCCTATTTTCTCCCCTTACCTCATTTATTCTACTAGTTTGCATCTTATTTTGGAATTACTAACATTAACTTAATCTAGGATTCTTTATTGGAGATAATAATTGAGGAAAATGTATTACAAACTGTTATAGCTTCCTAGCGCTTTTTAATTATACATCTGAGAGAATTCAGTTTTAAAATAGTATATAAAAAATAAATTAGATGTTCTGTAAATGTTCTATTTGTGTTAGGAATGAAATAGTCGGGCCTTAGTAATCCACAAGATACTCAGAAATCGATCAAAAACGAATAAATTAAAAATTTAATTCAAGTTCTCTATTTCATTGTTTTATGTACGCTAATGAGATTATAATTGTTGTTCATAATTTTTCCTTAGATCCCTAAATATTAATTGATTTTGAACTGTTTACTGACTCATTTTGACCGCACTCCCAGGCCTTTTTTTTATTTTGGAATTTCCAGTGATGGAGTACCCGTATGATCAATTATGATTGATGATAAGTAGTGACTAAGTCTCTAAAATTATATTTTAAGATGGAATTCAAGGTTTTTAGAGGTTTAAAATACTGGCATTTACTTAATATAAATTGAAATATAACGAAATTTATATTAATTAATTAACAACGAAATAAAGCGCCTTTAAAATTAAAACTCAGCAAATTTTCAATATAATATTAAAAGAAGAAATATTGTGTTTATCTCTGTATTATAAAAATTTCATTAATTACGATAACAAATATTGACTTTTTTTTTCCTGATTGTTTTATGTGATCTATTAGAAACTAAATACGAGTAATATTCAATAAAACTACAACATATCATGATGGTCTTGTACTTTGTAGTTGACGAGAAAGTACTATTCTTACACCAGTAATATAAAAAAAGGTAATGTGGTTAGCATCTACCTCAAGCACCAGGTTTTTCCCTCTCTTTCTCCACAAACCAATAAAGTTTCTAATACCCACTTTAAAAGGCTCCAATTGTCCAACACTCCGATCCATGCAGAAGTGCGAGACGCAGCAAGGTTTTGTAGAAATGTATATTGACTTTCCAAGGGACCAATTTACCATCTGTTATAGTTAAAAAATATTGTAGATCCTTTATAGTTATAATTTGCTGTGATATTAATCGTGGATATTATTTTAAGGTCTGCACTTCTTGACTAACGACTTTGCTGCGGGTCGGTCCATCAAGAAGCTATTTCACTTAAGAAGTTTTCAGTTTTTAATTCCTTTAAGACCGTTTTATTTTTAATCACATTTTTAAATAGTGACAACCAATTTAACAGCTCGCTTATTTGATCCATTCTTGAAAATCAATAGTGTTTGACTTACTTTATCATTTCTCTCTCTCTCTATAAATAATTATGTAATTATAATAATCTTTTTGTAAATAGTTCTGTCTCGGCTCTTAACTGAAGAAACTTCATTATAAAAATGAGCTCTGAAACATGTAGTAACGAATAAAGAATTATGAGGAGTTGTGCTTTTTAAAAAATGAAATACTTAAATTAAATCTCTTTTAATGAAACAATAGATTATAAAAATTAATACAATACAATAATTTTCTCGTCCACAGTCTGATTAGTTTTTTCATGAATTGGGATAGCTAATTTAATAATTTTACTATGAAATAATAGTACAATTCTATTATTAGTATTACTCTCGATTTATCTTTGAGGAAACTAAGTAATCCTAATTTACATAATATCTCAATTTTACTTTTTTCAAAGCCTATATAATACGCGCTTTCGTATCATCATTCTACCCAACTGGTTAATATTAAACATGTTGTTCGAGTTAGAAACGAATTACAAGTGAAATTTTAATACTGTTAATAAGAAGAAAAAATTGTTTCCAGTTGCATTGATAGCGGCTAAAATTTATTACGTTGGCTAAAATGTGATTCCTCGTAAGCGCTAATTTCCAGAAAAAAGTTTTGGAACCATTATTTTCACAAAAAATAGCCGCATCGATGAAGTGAGACCGCGTGTTCACCAAATCAAACAAAATATAATTTTTTTTATTTATTATCTATTTATTGAAATTTACAACTGTATAAATAAAAAAAAACATACATCTAGTAAATGTGCATATAACGTGAAGTAATACTTAACAATTGTTTGTGAAGCAACTACCTTCTGCTAGCACGTCAACAAAGAGAGGCTGAACAATGTATTCATTTGAGAAACAAAAATTTTATAATACCTATTATTTTATTATATTATAAAAGGCACATATTAGCCGACGATTAAATTTATAGTGCTTTCCTAATATCAGACATTTGGAACTATTAGCCAATTTATAAAACCTGAAAGTTTAAGTGAGAAACTTTATTAGTATAGCAATGATTTTTTTTTTTTTTTGCTGGAGAGAGAAGTTAAGTACCATTTTACTTGAACGTGCTAATTTTTATTAAATTCAAAAAATACATACGCTCATTATTTTGCTAGATAAAATCTAAATTTTTTTTTTATTTTGTAGTTTGCTTTTCATGATCATACTTACAATTTGTATACTGTTATTGTTGTTAGTTGTTTCAAATAAATAATAATAAAAAATAAATAAATAAATTCTCTAGTTTAAGGGTACTTTATTGAGCCTGGGTGTGCCCCAGGAGGGTCTTCAGACCCTGAAGTCGATTCGCGGCTGAGGTAACGGGCTCGAACTCGGTCCCCAAAGAAACCTCTTGGGAATCATAGTTATCAGTAGTGTACAATTAGTGTAATTAAAAAGTAAAATCAAAATCCTATTTTTTCTTTGAAAACTGATTTTTAAAAATTTATTTATTAATTTTTTTTTTCCGATAAAATGTATATGCATACTATTATATGAAAGGATAACTATTTTTCGTTTATGATTACTAACCGCGAAAACTATCGATCCAATCCTTACCAAATTTTAACTACATCATCTTCATAGCTCAAGGAAGGTTTAGCAATAATAAAATTTACATATTATATAATTATGTGGTCTGACGTGTGGATTCCAGTGAAGTTTAAACTCGTACGATATGTGGCTAGCGCCATTTTGCAATAGAGTTTTAATAAAACTATTGAGCCCATCTGAACCAAATTTTAATTACATCATCTTTATTTTTTTTAGAAAAATTTACAATAGTAAAGTTTACTAAAATAAGTACAGTGTTAAGTTACAGCAACGAGGTTTGTCATACTGAAATTAAAATCCAACTAGACGAAATAAATGAAATTATTTCTGCCAAATAAAAATTATTATCAAATCAAAATGTTGCTCCTTTGCATTTTGATATTGTGCGTAAAAAATATAATCTTTATAATATAATAAAAATAAAAACAATACCCTGAAGACAAAGTCGGGCGATCGGATTCCAGGGTGCCCGACAGTGAGAAGCGAAGAGGTGGTGAATCGGAGCACCACAACAACCAACAACACATACACTAACGGACACCGAATCCAAGGTAAGATTTAGAGGGATCAGCAGCAAACCTTTCCAAATAAAAACAGGACTTAGACAAGGAGACGGCCTCTCCCCAACATTGTTCAACGTTGTATTGGATAAAATAATGAAAGAACTATGGAAAGTTGAATAATACGGGTGCGATTATAGGAACCAAGAACAACCATGTCAAAGTAAGATGCCTTGCCTACGCAGCCGATCTTGCCCTTTTTGCGGAAACGGAAGAAGAAGCGATCGAACAAATAAACATCCTGACAGAATTAGGTATAACGGACCAGGACTGTCAGGACAGAGAAAGATATAGAAACAGACTTAAGGAATTGAAGGTTGTTGTGGGCAGAAGAAGTTCAAAAAAGGGAGTGGCGTGGACAGAAGAAAGAAAAAAGAGACACGGAGAAATAATGAAAGAAAAATGGAAGGAAAGAAAAAACAAGAGAGGAGCCAAAAATTGATATTCGCGTGGTCTCCAAGGCCGTTTCGTGAAAAAAAATAATAATAATAATAATAAAAATATAATGATTTAGTTGCGAGCCCTGATAATGCAGTCCATTATCCGCTAGAGTTTCTTAATAGTCTCTGTTCGTCAATATTACCAACTCATTTATTAAAATTATAAATTGGATGTCCAACTATGCTTTTATGTAATCTTCAAACATCTAAACAGTGCAATTACTTCTATAAAAAATTACTTCTATGGTTGAAAGTATCATTGAAAAAATATTGCTTAATTGTATAAATACAAAATTTTTATCGTTAAAAAAATTAAACTTCAATTATTAGTTAATATTGTCTAATATTTTATATTTTTACTTTAATATTTACATATGAGAGCGGGCGAATCTTGATTTACATATCATTATTTCACCGTCTATCCATTAATTTGTTTACCTCATATGCTCTGTTTCGGTCTTCATATTGGTAGCACTGCATGGATGCTGATAAGATGCTGTTTAACATTCACTGCTCCAGCTGCATTTAATGCATACCTTTCTTATCTCCAAGATGTTTTGCTTTATCTGATCGAAACATTATTTAGTTCCTTAAATTTAATTTTTATACATTGTGTTTTTAATCTAACGTTGCTGTTTATTTTATAATTGATAAAATAAATCTAATAAAGTCAAGATCTATTTAGTTATAGCAAACTCAAGTTAAAGAGTACTTCTGTATGGGATGAGGGTGCATGTTGTAAGTTTCTACCCTTCCTTGAAATATGGAGTTTCTTTAGTATTTCTTCCACCACTCCATCTTCTTCTCTATGGTTCTGTAAACTTTCTTTGTTTCTGTTCTCGCCTTCTGTTACGCTACTTCCGTTACGGTTTCTACATTTACTTTTTTTCTAATATTTTATCCCCGTGGTATTAAAAGTGAATATATTTTTTGCGTGAATCATCTATCCCTTCTTGCTCGTATGGTTTGGAATACTTATAAATTGTTGATATCTTTCTAATGTTAAAGGTTCAATAAATCAATTCGAATGAAATATCTGTAAGTAGCTACTGTATCGTGCAGATAGTGGATAATTGTTTCTTGACCTTATATAGTTTTGTAAAATATTACATATCTTTATTAAATTAAAAAAAAAAGTTTTCTACTATTTTATTACCATTTGGGTCATTCTCCCATTGCATACGAATTTGTTTCCCAAAGCGATTGTGGTTTCTACATGAAATTTCTTGCAACCCAACTGTAACAAGTAGGCGCAGGGTATTTACCTCTTAAACGTAACGTAGTTTTTCTATGGTTATTGATATGTTTTCATGGTTGTTTGAATTCAAAACGTCAAACTCTATTTCCCTCACATGTCCCAGAACATGAGTTGGTAACGTCAAATGCGAATCAGTTCTCAATTTTTGCAATGATTAACCTACTTTTTTTTTCTAGTACCTCAAGTAAGTTACAATATATTAAATTTTAGAACTGAAACTGAGGCTATTTGCTTACAAAAAGAATGATCGCTTCTAATGCCTGTGTCCTATAGGGTCAATCTGTTTCCCTCACATTTTTTGAAAAAGCCCGCCAAAGCATAACCAAATTCATTCCATTACATTTCAGGCTGGCAACATTGCAGAAGCTTCCTGCCAAAATGTGGATAATCTAACTTACAACAAATTTCCTTTGTTAGTTGTCCCATGTTTGTGTTGAATCAAGTGTTCGAATCTTGTCATTTATAATTCTATTTCTCTCACATACTGATTTTTCAAAGATGGTAACTTTGATTCTTGTATTCTTTGCATTGTACTATATGTTTCACATGTAGTTCAGTGTTCTATGCGTTTGGTGTTGTTAATCTTAAATCAAACACAAAATTCTATTTCCCTCACACCTAAAGTGAGGGAAATATATTAGAATAGGAAAAACTGTAAGTGAAATAAAAAAAAAAAAAATCTTTTTATATATATTTTCACTATTTATATTAATGTGATATAATATTAATCTAATGTTCGATTTCAAAGTTTAAATTTATGATATAATGCCTTACCATTTTAATTTTTTTTCTTTCAAGTTTTATGTTTTAATTAATGTTAGCTAATATAATATAATATAATAATCGACTAGTTGATATCATACTCATTAACAATTCAATATAAAATTCAAGTAAATTTTGATGATATGTGTTACAATTACTGATAACACAATTTAATATATTTCTCATAAATAAACTCTACTATAGCCTATTTTCTCATGTATTGTATTATGCGCATTGTTAAACAGTTATTTATTATAACAAATTTCACTAATATCTTTTATTTCCATTGATAATGAAAGTGCATAGTAATTTCATTTCGAATTTCTTAATATTGGATAGATGAAACTCAGGTTCTTGAGTTCGCTGAAAAGTTTATTATTATTTTTGATTTGTATTTCTTTACCCCCTTCCTTTCCCGTATTGCTGGTTGATTTTTTCTGTTTCTACTGAAAACAGTTGTTAAGTAGAACTATTGGAAATATTTATCTGATCATTTAAAGAAATATCTCAATTGGTTTTTGAACGATTTTGTAATTTCTAATGATACATCTTCTTTCTTTTTTGTGACGGTGTTTCCCTTCGTTGGGTTTCAGTTAGGTCAAACTATCCTTCCACAGTTCTCTGTCCTACCAATCACCGTCTCTCAGACCTCCTTCAGCCATTTCCTCCGCTATCTCATCCTTGCTTCTATCCTTTCCTTCTATTTCTCGGAGGGTTCCATTTAGGCAATCTTCCAGGAGCCATATGACGTACTTGTCCATACCATATTAACTTCTTCTTCATAGCATGTTCCGTCACGCTCTCCGTAATTTCCATTTTCCTCCTTATATCTTCATTTCTAACGCGATCTGCCCTGGATTTCTGGATACGCCTCCTCCAGTAGTCCATCTAAACTACATTTAATTTATCCCTAATAATCTTGGTGAGGGACCATGTTTCTGCGCCATATGTGAGGATACTTTCAATCAATGATTAAAAAATCCGTTTCTTATTCTTTTTGGATAAGGTCCTGCTCCACAAAACCGGATGCAAGATGATAATTGCTTTCCTATCCATTCCACATCTGCTCTGTATTTCTCTTTTACATCCTCCTAACATATCCAGAATGGAGCCTAAATATTTAAATTCTCCTACTTGTTTACATTTTGCTCTTTCTATCCAGAGATCCTCCTCCTCATTTTCCTCTATACACATGTATTCGGTTTTGTCAAAATTTATCTTCATTCCCCAGGCTTTGTAACATAGCATGAGCTTTCTCATAATCAACTTCAGGTTTTCTTTATCCTGGGCCCTAACCACCTGATCGCCCATGAAGAAATCCTCTTTAATAGGAATGCCTATAATTTTATATTCCCTAAACCACTGCTCCATCACTACATCCAAGTATATTTTAAATAAGGTTGGGGATAAACAGCATCCCTGTTTTAAACCTTTCGAGGATTCAAAAGCAACTGACAATTTTTTGCCTTGTTTAACTTTATACATACTTTTTCTGTACATAATCTGGATTGCTTCGTTCTCGCAGAGCTCTCCACATTTCTTTCCTAGGTATTTGGTCACATGCTTTTTCAAAATCTATAAATGCTAAATAGTAGTTCCTGCTGTTTTTCCTTACATTTTGCTATTAGTTGTTTCTAATGATTCATAAATATTTATTTGTAGACTATTTTGTACGTGATGTATAAGTTTCAATCCCGACTCCTAGTTTAATTTATGCTTATTTTCATTTAGGTGGTTAGAAAATTTGGAATTTGGACGTTTTATTATTTTATGCCATTATATTTTCTTTTAATACTTGATTTACTAATCATCCAATTTTTACTATGTATTTAGCAACACATTTTAGTTGTATGTACCAATTAGACCTCGCCTTATAGGCAGTGTAGGTAGTTATGTATCCTATAAATATAGCTCTATAATTCTAGGTCTAGTCCTATAAAAAAGCGGGTTTACACTTGACTATTGTTGACACTCTTCTTATGGTTCGGGGTCAACCTCTGGTTAGCCGCCGGGTGCTGGAAAAAAGGTTCCACTTGACCTCTTGTCGGACTAGTTCCTTCTTCTTCGGGACCAGCAATATGAACCAAGGATATTTTTTTTTAATTTTTAAGCCGCACTAAATATTTAAATTTATGCGTTTCACTTTCTATAAGAGCAGAAAATCATGTACACTAAGCTTTTATGTCTTTGTATTTTTAACCTAATTTTTTATTGTGGTGGCAGATTTAATTTTTAGATATTTTAATCAATATACGCATTCCTGAAGTAAATTATTATAATTTAAATATATAAATATTGAATTAATTAATTATTAAATATATTTTATTTCTCAAATATTGCTCTTCTTTTTTTTTTTTAATTTTTTTTATTTTTTATTTAAGCTATTATAAAATTATTTGCCAATACCGGCTTGTTGAATGCCTCCTTACTGATACTTGCATTTGAGGGAAAGGTGGCGACAGCTAATTTAGCAAACAGATCAAGTTCTAACCCGTTGACGAAATAATTAAATTTCCTAAAAGTCATCAAAGGCAGCGGTGCCTTGCCGTATTACTAAAGGAAGCGATGCGAGAGGGCCCGGGCAATGGAAGAGAAAGATCCCCTAGTCCTCGTTTGTCGCTCCTCTTTGCCGTAATTAGGGCAGCTTCTCAATGGGCCTTCGTTGTTCTCTCTTTGAGCTGAAAGCAATTCTTTGTTTTTTCTCCTCTCTGATTGCTTTCAATGATTAGTGAAAGCAGGCCTAATAGAAAAATCGGTCAATGCGAATATTTGTATTTAATTGACTAATTCGTTATGTACAATATTATTATTATTATAACAAGTAAGAAACTCATAGAGCTTGATGATCATTGTTGCTAGCTTGTCGACCTTAGAAAATAATTAATAATATAATAAAAAAAAAATGGTTAGTTAAAAATGGAGTGTATACTAACAAAATGTAAATAAATAATAAGTTTTTATGGAGAGGTTTTTTAAGATACTTTAAACCGATTCAATATTTTCTGGTATAAAATAGTATTCATTAAGGAAGGATCTATCTCGTTTAACTTGACATCCTTTTATAACTCACCAATCGCTACTCCTCATGAAAGATTAGAATATTACATTCTCTGATGAAACACGTAAAATTAGAAACATTTAATGTAAATGTGTTCTTGATTGTCTTCCTGTGTAATGTTTGTTTTGAAAAGTTCAGTATAGTAGTGGTGATACATAGTAGTGGTGATACATACTTAGAAATTAATGATGCGGGGTAAGTCTATCAAGGTAAGTGATTGGGTTATACAGCAAACTGTTGATTCAAATCCAACTACAAGTGCTGAAGTACTTTCAGGGAATTGTGGTATCGAAGAAAACGTTTCACCGAATTTTCGTACACCATCAATTAAATAAATACCATATCTAAGTTCACAAAATTGTTATCCTATCAAACCCATCTTACAGCCCATTCCTCGCTCTCTCAGGTTATTACTTATTTTCTTATAAATTATAGAAAACAAACAATTAGTGGTTTTGCTGAGGTTTTAATTAAATTGCTGTAGTTTTTCAGCAGCCGTCCCAAATATCAGCATTATTATAGTTGTTCATCTTATTTTATCTTCATAAAAAAGAGCATTTAGAATTTTAGATCGGAAATATCCAATTCATTGTGTATTTAAAGTTTTATTTGAACTCTATTTCTAGATATTGTTTGTTTATATATAAGAATTTGTAAAATAAATATCTCACAGCTCTATGTTAGAAAATTATTGGTCTAGTGAAAATGCTTCCGAAATCTATCAGCTGTTTTTACTTCTATGTCTTTTATGACGTCAATTCTTCAGTTTCGCGGGTCATTTATCTAAAGCATTCTGCAGAACTGTTAAGATTGAAGTGCTTTAAACGTTGTTTATAATGGTTGTTAAGACAACATCAAGAAAAATGAGAAATAGATGGTACTGATAATGCTGACTTTATTATTCTTATCAAATGACGATCAAGAGATTCATCACACTGCCCCCGGAACGCATGAAAGCCAACGAAAAATAAAATTTAAGCCCGTGAGTTGATCGAAGCTGCCAAGGAGGGTGACTGATAGACCTGGCTGATGGGGAGGGGGCTGGGGACCTTCTTCCTAAATTAGCTGTCCTTCCACCACTGGACCCTGTTCTTCCTCCAGGTAATGCCTTCACCATTACTGCAGCATCACCAGGGATCAGTATTAGTATTATATTGATCGGGTTGTGTGTTCCTCTATTCTCAGGAAAATATTTCTGTCTATGTGAAATACCGTAAAATGGGGTCACATTAGTACGGTGGGGTGAAATTGGTGCACAATTGTTTCTGCGGTGATTTCCTTCTGACAGGTTTTGTGTCGACTTTTACCATATGAGAGCCCACGAAACGACTCATTCATGCGCTCTCATTTAGTAAAAGTCGACACAACAACCTGCCAGAAGGAAATCGCCACTGAAATAATTGTGTACCAATTTTACCCCACCGTACTAATGTGACCCCATTTTACGGTAGTTAGCAATAGAGTAGGATGGTAATAATTTCAATTATACTAGAACATATAACAGGATTTTAAAGTGTGGAAAATGAGTAAATTTTACGGTATCTTGCATAATACCATGATTCGATCAGATCCGTTTTTTCTTAGTAATATACTCTTAGTGAACTATTTTTCCTTTTCTATTAACATATATTTAATGTTGTATATAAGCTAAAGTTCTAATAGGAATAGCTAATTTTTAAGAAAGGAAAAGAATTTAGTTATTATAGGAGTAAAATAATCACCAGTGTCTCAGGAAACAGCAAACTGTTTTAATATTCCAGATAGAACCAAAACTCTGGAATCAATGCCAAAGCGGCTTCATGAGGTAATTGTTTAAAAATAGATTTTATTTTCACTTGTTAAAATGATGAATTATCGAACCTTATGAAAATGAAAGTTTTTCTTAAATAGGTATGTTTTTCCCTTAAATTTAAATTATAAATGTTGGAGGTGAGATAGAAAAGCATAATTTACCATGGTGTATGACTGTTACTAACTATATTTTGGCAACTGTTTTATTAAATTATCTGAAAATTCATAAAATTCTATTTTTCAACTTTTTAAACTCTAAATGAGAGGTTGCTGAGGATTTGAGGAAGAAAGGTCCTCAGAAAAATCTCCGGTCCGGTGAATGACTACGGGAATTGGAGAATCAGAACCAACCTGGAGCTGGAACAATTTTTCGGTAAACCCAACATCATTTTGATAGTCAAAGTAGGCAGACTAAGGTGGCTCGGTCATGTGCAAAGGATGACGGAAGATAGACTTCCAAAAAAGATGATGAACGGCAGGCCGCGATAAAAAAAATTTAGAGGAAGGCCAAGGCTGAGATCGCTGGAGAACGTCCAGGATGACCTGCGAAAATGGGAACTGAATGGTTGGAGGAGGAAGGCGGAAGATAGACAGGAATGGCTGTCTTTAGTTTGCGAAGCCAAGGTACGACTAGGACTGTAGCGCTCAATAATGAAATACAGTCTACCTTTATTAGATACTTCTTCATAAATTATTAGTCACGATATATTTAATATTACTATAGTATTATTATTATAATATATAGGCAAACTACTGTTATGTTCTTTTTCTCTTATCCGTCCTTGTTTTTTTCATCTCTCCCATCTCCCTGTGTTCCTCCATTCCTCCATCCATGTATCTTCCTCCTCACCATTTATTGGATTATTTCTCCATCTTGGTAGTTCTCCTTTCTGATACTCATTTTCTCCACTTCCTCCTTTATGTGTTCCATTAATCCATATCGATTTTAATGACTTATATATTCTTGATTTGTCCCGAATCGGATTCCTATCCTTTCATCATAAATATTACCTATTTAAACCTAATAGTATCTCAACTTGCTTCCTTTTCTATTCTTGATAACCCTACGAGCCGTCTAGGAAGATGACATAAAAACCTTTTAGTACAGTGACTTATCAGAAAGCTACCATTAGTAGTTTGTCTAACGTTTGTTTTTGTTTTTTCACTGTATTGCATTGTCGAAAACACAATAGAATTATTAATTATTGATGAAATATTTGTTGAGTATGGAACTAATGAAGATTTGCACTATTGCTAACATATCAGATATTTATTTAATGTTATATTTTTTTAAGCTTACTGATTCGATATTGTAAAATAAATTTTAAAAAAACTTAAAAAATTTCAGGTTTATTCCATGTCAAATCAACCAATTCTACATTAGATTTGGACTTTGATCTCTCCGATTTCTATGATTTCTGGTATAGCAGCTGTATTTACCAAGACTAGTAAGAATGTAAAATATTAAATTTTTCTGTTCCCAGCCCCGAAAACTCCAGGACTTTTTTTAATATCTAGTATGTTTACTTTCTAACTACCCTGAACATGTTTTCGAAGAAAAACCTTGGATTACAGAAACCGCATTCTATAATACTTCAGTGACTGGACTGTCACTGAAAAAAGACAAAATATTTTTTCTTTTTTCACGAACCCATTTCCGTCCCATCCTAAAATGTTATCCACATGTAGTCAGTAATAGCATAAATCACATATATTTTTTTCGAAAAAATCGAAAGTACGTATTTTGGGAATGACGAAAACCGTTTTTGGACGTTTCGAAAAAATTCAAAATGAACCGAAAATATATTAAGTGATATATCATATTAAAGTGTATTTCAAATGGAAAATAATGCTGTAAATTTGAACTCTCTAGAAGCAATAGTTTTTTAATAGCATAATTTTGAATATACAGAGTGAGGACCGAAAACATTAGTTTTTTTTATTTTTAAAAGCATATATCTCAAAAACGAAAAGTCAGAAAAATTTAATATTTTTCGTTTTAACTAGTCTTGGCAAGTACAACTTCTATACCAAAAACCATAAAAATCGGAGAGGTCAGGGTCCAAACCATTAGTTGATTTGACATGGAATGACCCTTCAGTTACTCTTAGAAACATTTTTATTTCTAACCCCGTTTTTGAATTATATAAAACAATTATTATTTTATTTATTTATCTATGCTATTATGTAAAAAAAGTACAAGCCATTTTTCGGCTGTGATCACTAACCACGAAAACTGTTGAACCAATCTGTACCAAACTTTTACTACATCATCTTCATAGTTCAAGGAAGGTTTACCAATAATAAAATTTACTTTTTTTTCAATTCAATTGTTATTAAAAAAGCTACAAATATGTGGTGTGACATTTGGATCCCAGTGATTAGTCATTCTGCAATGAAGTTTGGAAAACTATTTAACCCATCTGTTATCAAATTTTAACTAAATCATCTTTATAGTTCTAGGAAAGTTTACTAGTAATATTTAGAATGTACAGTGATAAGTGACAGAAACGAGGTTTACCATACTGCCGTATACATTTATGGATAGATATTAAAATCCAACCAGATAAAATCTATAAAAATTTTTCTGCCGCCCAAAAAATATTTCCTAATCATAATATCGATCCCTTGCTTTTTGATACTGTGTGTAAACATATGATTCATGGGCCTTACGGATAAGTTAATTTGCCCACCATCTAATCAATTTAATAGTACCAGATTAAAAATGACATCTATGTGAAAATATCATTGAGGAACTAATTCTCAATTGCAGTAATTGAAATACATACAAATACAAAATTTGTATCGATTAAGAGATAAAACTTAAAATATTAGTTAAAATTATCTAAGTTCTTTACTTATGAGAGCGGGCGAAGCCGTGACGGGGGATGCTAGTTATGTATAAAACAGACTTTTATTTTATTTTAAATAAATATTGTACGAATTAAAATAACTATCCAGTTTTCAAAAGATACTCTCTTTGCTTAAAATTCTGTGGCCTATTATATTCAGGCGATCAAAGGAAGATTTAAATAAATTCAAATTGTATATGAAAATTGCAGCATTTTTCGCATTTGCTATTATGTTTGTCTGTGACGTCAATGTCTTTTTAGCTTTAACTTTAATGTACATTTTTCCGGTTAAAAAAGGCCATTAGTTTTTAAAATTTAAAATTTAAATTGAGGGAATTAACGTTTCGGAGTGGTACACTAAAAGCATGACCAAAGCCTGTTTTTCTTTCTTTAGTGGTTCTTGTCTAGTCCATTGGTCCCTTTTGTTTTAAGAAGGGATTTTTTTTTTTTTTTTTTTTTTAACCTTCATCTTAATTGGTTGAGGTCGGACAAAGTGTACTAATTAATACAGGGAGCCAGGCTTTCGCAGAATTCTTTTTAATCTTTGAAATGTCAGACCTCCGACCAATTGGAGAATCTAAAAATAAAAATAAAAAGCAAAGTAATTAGTATTGTTAGTGAGTAAGATAATCCCTTCACTTTTAGTCATTCAGAAAATAAATTAATATTTCTGAAATGAATAAAATGAAGTGATAACGTTTCATTAATAATGATCGATATTAAATAAAACAAAAAACATTATTAGAACATTATTTGATTCACTTATATTATTTTTTTTTTATTCTTGAAACAATTAATAAACGAGTATTATACATTTTTTTGTTTAACGTATGTAAGAATCTAGTGTTATACTGTTGTTAAGATTTTTTTTTTTATTTAACGAATATCATTATTTCGTTTCGTAATAATCATAATTATACATCCTAATATTCGTTGTTAGTTGATATATGTATAGTAGTAAAGAAGGAAATATTGTGTTATTGTTGAACTATTTGTCTCTTTTACGATATCTAGTTTATTAGAATACTATAGTAGTTTGAAATGATCAAGACTCATTTCCAGTTATAGAAAGATCCAAACATTCTAACTCTTGCGATATAATATATAATATACAATTATATTATTATATTATATGAACTTTAAAATATTTGACAAAAAATCAGGTGTACTCGTATGTAGTCCTCACATTTTCTGTTTCCTGGGTGAGGTTCAACCTGCATTTACAATTTGCAGTTTTACATTTTTTCATTAATATAACCTCTATACTAAATTGTGGTGTATGGTTAGCATAGTATCGCGGGTACGCAGCCCGGCAGATGACCTGAATGTATTTTTGCGGAGTAAAAAATCTTTATGTACCTGAAAACGTGGGGGTGTTGCGATGTCATCATTTCAAATCCGTATCCCAATTCTTATAAAAATATAGCATGTCCGATATAGTAATTAATATCAACTATTATTATTAAGATAACCTGTATATTAAATTGCTGATATTGTTAATGTTTCTATTTTTCTGCTAATGAAAATGAGTGTTCATCATTTGAAACCAGTATATATAAAATATGAACAATTTATATTCATAAAATATTATTGTTTGTACAAAATGAATTTATTTATCTGTCACTCTTCATTAAAATATATATTTTTAAATTTTGTTATTATAATTTTTTATTTTATTCAAAAAAATATTATTTCATTTTAAGGCTCTGCAGGCACTTGACTGTACATTATTTTTTATTCTTAAGGGACTCATGGTTTCAGAATAAATAAAGATTTTTTTTATTATTTTATTATTATATACCATAGAAGGGGGAAATAACTAGTGGTGTGGATTATGATGCGTACTTTAACTAACAAAGAATATTATGTATAATTATTATTATTTCGACACGCACAATAGTTCTGAGATTTGATTAGAGAAAGTTCATCTCTGTAAAATACAATAATTTTATGTTAAAATTTTGAAATACTGTCAAAACACTGTAAAGCACTGGCTATGCTTCAGTTTCATAATTATTCGAAAAGAGTCTCAATTCATTCGAAAATTTTCTTTTTAACTCTAAAACTACCATGACGGTTCAAATGACTTTTCAGAATTTTTGGAAGATTGTTTTTTCAATATCCACTCCTCTCTTATTCATGTTTTACAACTTGGAATTGCGGTTACGAAAAAAAGGATACATGAAACGTCAGTAGTTTTAGTTTACAGGTGACTTATTTTGGAAAATTTAACATTTCCTGGCTAAATTTGTGTTAAGCAGGGATAGTTAGGTTTTTATTAGATGCTGGAAAGAAGACGTGCTAATGATACTTGTAAATTTAAGCTGTTACAATTTAGCCCGACAGTCGAGTAATTTCTGCTTCAGAATCTTATTACTTTAATTGTGACATCAATTGTGTTTAACTAGTTTCTGTTAGATTTATGTTAGCTTAGTTCCAGGGTGATGTTTTTATTAGGCACCTTGAAATAATGTTGTTTAATGATGCGATTCTTGTGATATATATTTTTAATTAATTAATTAAATTAATTCATGCACTGCTATTTTTGTTATTAATATTATTATATAATGTAGGTTAGTTGTAGTAATTTATATATATTTTTATAGCAAAATAAAATAATTATATCATAAAAATAAAAGGAAAACATTAAAGACTGTATGAAAGTGAATACATGTAGAATAACATAATATAAAGAAACTATAGAATACAATTAAAAAGTAATAGGGTAATGAAAATAACAAAAGACTGCCCTTAAAAAATAAATAAATTAACTACAATTTATTTCTTTGGCATTCAATGAAAGAACCTAAAAATAAGAGAAATAAAACTTTTACTTATTGTGCCATTAAATACTTATTCAAAATAATGATTTGAAATTTTTGAGTTCTCTGTTATCAATGTTGTACTCAGGAAAATTATTTGTTCGTGCTCTAAGCTCTTTAGTCTTAATATCAAAATCATATACGATCTTATATCTATTTATTTCGATGCTTCAAAAAAAATAAATATATATATATATATTTTTTTTTTGAAGTACACCATAGATCAATTATTACAAGTTACTGCTACCTAGTAGCAAGTACATTTCTTTTTTTTTGTTTATTGTTGTTTTTTATTGTTACAATTTGATAAGTGGTCGTAATGTCCCTTCGTGAAGTGAGGTCCAAACCCTTTGCGCCTGGTTCAGAATGTCGTGGCTTCGATTCTTACTTAGATCGGTTAATATTATTTTTGTTTTGGTCCTCATACAATCGTTAAAACGGTGTGAACCTCTTGCTGGTCGTAAGTGGATGGCAAAAAAGTTCAAATGGTCGAATTGACGGACTAGTATCCTCCCTTTTCCACACCATTATCAGCACTGTTTATTTATTCTTATTTCTGATTATGTATCTTAGTAAGGATGTATTATACAAAATTATAGATAATTTTCTATTACTTGTAATATGTTTTGCTATTTTATATTAAACAAGGTGGAAGAGCCCCAAAAAAATAATTATCTTATAGTTGTCTATGTTATTATTATCATGATTCATTATCATTCATGAATTATTTATTTTAGAATCATAATGATTTTCTATTTATTTACTCGAATATTAACAACACAGACCCCTGGTTGAATTCCGAATAGTATTAGACTGATTGGAATCGCTAAGAGCAAGTAAGGTTTTGAATGGGGTTTTGAGGCACAGCATCATCAATAGAAGCTAATATTAAATTTGGACCCGACATAGTAGTGTTTGCCGGGGGAACGGTACAAGACTGTTGGGTCCACAAGACGGCGAAGGCCTTTTTACGGCTTGGCGAAAGGGGGCGGCTTTGAAAGCCGCCATCATTATGCAAGCAGCGTGTATTTTGTTCTAATGGTTTTTAAATCTGATTTCTTCCCATCTACATATCAAAAGACTAAAAAAAAAGTCTATGGTATCCCGACCTAGATTATGGCCGATCCGTCTTTTAACAACAGAAGAATTTATTTGGTACGCTTTTTCTAGTCGTCAAGTTGTTTAAAATAAAAGAAAAACTTTTAAACATTATGAACACTATTTTGAATTCTCTATAATGCACCATTATTTCAATGGTTTTATTAAGATGTAAATCAAAATAGTCGTAAATAGTTAATAGCATCGTCGATCTGCTCAGGAAAAAAACAAATTAATATTTAACTAAATAAATATTGAGGATAGTTAAATAATTTTGAAAACACCTGGATCTTAAAACGACATGCGATTTTACCGTTAACAGTTTTGGGTTTTTTTATTTCTAAAAAAAAAAAAATATTATTTTATTTATTTATTTATTTTTTTTTTTATGTTCATGTGATTTTGTTTCTAGCTGATTTGCCTCGTGGAATAGAAAAACATAAATTAGCGCTACATTATTTTTACTCTGGGTTTTAATTTTTAGCTATAAATCATTTTAAACAACAATGCAATCTGAGCTGGATTGTTATCTTGGCTTAACCCATAACTTATTTTCTCTGTTACAGGACTCCTTACACCTTAACGGAGAATTTATCAATTAGGTCTGCATAGATAGGTCAGTGTTAGACGTTCGAGATGATCCCGATTATAGTCATCTGCAAAAACGTTTTGTCCCTGTTAAATCTACGGGGGGAAACCTTAAGATTTCCAATTATATATTGGAGGATAGGGCAGTTAATACGATTATGCTATTTTATATAATCATGTTATTGAATCTGGCCCCATTCATAGGTCCATTCTTTTCTAGTCACCGTATTTGTATACAGCACCCTAATTGAATTTTATTCTTCCAACAAAACTTTGGAGGTTGTTTTAATTTTTTTCCTGGATAGATCACATATCTCAAAAGTCTAAACATTCGTTCTACGACATTCCTATTACTTCCGTCATTTCTTTCATATATGCACTAGTCAACTACTATTCCTTGTTTTGGCTGTAGTTGTTGAGTTTACTGTAGATGATGTCGGATGAACTAAATATAACTTTTATAAGATTATTTAATTTTTTTTTTTTTTTTAATTTATTTTTGGATAATTCCAAAGATACAAATGTTTCAAGATAGTGTAAAAAGTTTACGTGACATTTCCTTGACCTTTATTGCTAGTATTTATATGAGAAGGATGATAACTCTTTTATCGAAAATTTACTGCTGTCATCCTTCCAATTTCAATTTCGCTTCCTGGATTTAGCTATCCTTCTTGAATTTAGTTAAAGTTGAAAATTGTAGTTTACTTTTAAATATTAACGCTTGTAATGAGTAATTAACTTTGTATTTCAGTTTACCTATCTTTTTTAGTGTTGTTAAAAAGGAAGTATACTGTCTAGATTTGATCATGAAGAAAACTATTATTTTAATTATTTGGAAACTTTTTGCGTTAGTGCATTATTGTGCCATAAATTTTAGGGGATGCGTACCAGTCCAATTAAGATTTATTTATGTTTATGTTTACATAATGTCGTATTTCAAGTAAGACACTCATTCATATTTATTTGTTTTAGTATAATCGACATTTTTTATTTTTTCCTTTCTTGCCTCTTATAATCCCTAAATTTCTTGGGTACGTGTAAAAACTATTTTCTTATGCCATTCATGTTCAGACTGGAAAATCTCTGGAAATGTTGCGATGTTGGTTAGTTCAAAGTAATTTAATTATTTACATCAATAATGAAGGTGATCATGTGAAATTGAATTATGTTGTTGGAGAAATGCTTTGTGTGAGATGGGAATGAATTGACATGCTAATTATTTAAATTGTCTTAGTTCCATGATAACTATTGAAAATGTTAAATTAAAGCAGTTTTGTGTTAGTTGAGCGGTTTAGCAGAGACGTTGAGGCAGTATGAAATAGTTCCCGACTCACCTAGTCTTGTTGGCTCTGTTGCGACTGGCACTTGACTCGTGCACAGTGTATACACCAACTCCAGTGTCTAAAATAATAAGAAAAAGAAAAATCACTCAGCGTTCTTTTTTGTATGCGTTCGCATTAATTGCTACTATAACTTGTGGCTGTGGATTGAAAAAAATTATTTCCTGAAATCGCTAACAAAACTGGCTCGTTCAGCCCCGGCCCGTAAAAGTGTGCCCACATTGTATCCACACCTCTTCCGATTGTATTCAGAGAACTTTCCATTACAAAAGATGCAAGTAGCATCGCTTAAGTCGAGTTTATCCTCAACGTTGTCATTTCGATTGTTATTATTATCGTTGATGATGAATCGTATCATTGCGTGAGTAGATTTTACTTTTTTTGGAGGCTTTTCGTCTTCCCACCCGTGTCCACTGGCTGGTTTCTCACCTCAGAAAAACTCGGGGTCTTCTCGAAAGCACTATTATCAAGCGACTTGGTCAGCTGATCCTTTTATGGTGATCCGGTGACCTTGCTGCTTTGCGTCCACGAGTTGTGGTTCTCTACTTAATGTTGGGAACTGGAAATATGTCCTGTTAATGCGTAGGAGAAATTGCACTCATAGTTCCCCTGTAAATAGGGGCCCATATTTACACCAACCCTGCCTAAGAAAGATGGCAATTATCACATGCAACCTAAAAGCGTACGTGACTAGAGGTGTGCTTCATAAATTAGCTTAATGTCTCCGGTTTCCGGATATAACTATGAAATTATTTTTAAATAAATATAACAACATAAAAGGAAAGCGATTTCACATACTTTTCAAAAGTCTGCAGTCCAGAATAAACACCAATTTGCGCAATAACTGACGCTGCATCTATACTACTTTAAAGAATGATTCCAACTGCTTTATTGATTTACAAATGATTACACCTGTGCCCATTTTTACACCTTTCCCTCTATACATTTGGTTTTTATAGTATAGTTTGTATTTTATTACACTCTAATTTGTTTCACATGAATTTTTATACATTAGGCTGTTTATACTCTTATCATTGACTGATAGGAAATCATAAATAATAAATGGCGCCACTTGTGATGCCCATTAACTTAGAATCCTTTCCGCTAGCAGGAAATAATGATGCCTAAAATAAGAAATTCATTACTTAATCAATATGCTCGTTGCTATACTGGTAAATGAACCGCCTGATTGCGATGTGGCTGTCGATAACGCTAAGTGCTTCTTTTAAATAAATTATTCCAGGGTTGATGGATCATTTCATTTATCTTACTGTTGCTCTAAAAGGGCGCGAAGTTTAATACGAGATACTTTACTAACACCGTTTTTAAAAATGTATGTTATCTTATGAAACTTAATTGCATTTAAAAAAAAAAAAAAAGAAGAAGAACATTGCATTTAAAAAAAAAAAAAAAAAAAAAAAGAAGAACTCTTAAACCTGTAGATAAGAATATTATGTCAGTTAATAATTGAGTTAGTCCCAAGGGTTGGGCAAATATGAACCATTATTCTAAGTGCTGGAATATTGAGAGGCCCTTTGAGAGGGGGGAAGAGGACCTCTTGCTTTTTGTGAGGAGCTAAGCCTCGATATGGTGGAATCAAAGGGATGATATAAATTTTATAATAGACTATTATATTTTAGCAAGATGATAGCACACAGTTATTTTAAATAAATAAGACAACAATATTATATGTCAATTTGTTTAAATTAATTCAATGTAGTTTAACTGATTTGTACGAGTATATTAATGTTGAGCATAAACTATTTCAAGGATATATTGGTTGAAATTCAGTGAAACATTACGAGGAACCCTGTCATTTCGGTCTGAATTGTTAGCCTTCTTCGAGGCTATAAAACATCGTATATTGCAGAGAATAAATTAATATTAAATATAAGCCCCGTGAGTTTCTGAATGTAAACAAATTTATAATTGGACTAGATGACTAGTTAGTTTGGATTGGCAGCGCTCAATGATCAGAAAAAAAGATATCTACGTCAATTTAACAGAATGTCGCTAAATTCAGAAAAGCGGGCCGACTCAGTTCTGCTGTTCGTATTGCCAGAATGGCGAATTATGTGGTCCTCTAATTGGATATAGTGACAAGACAGAAGCGCCTGACAGCCGTCATGTCGGAGGCTATTACTTCCTTGCGTCTTGTTGTGCCAAATTAGAAAAAATATTGGAATGTTCGAAGAAATTTTAACATGTAATACTTTGACACGTAATATTTTAACATGGAATTTTTTAGGAAAACGCTTTTTAAATCATTAGATTTTTATTTATACTTTATTGATATATGCAACTATATTGACCATGTACATTAAGTTTTATGAGCTACTTGTTTTAGTTCTCAATAAGTTAGGAAAAGCGTTTGATTGTGGTTTCTAACTACAGAGCTCAACCAAACTATCGTATTATTTATTTTGGAGTTGATGGAGTTGACAGTAAATAAAACCGAATATTTACGCCAAAAATGAAGTACTTTCTCATTATTCTCAGAGTAGCTTGTTAAACACACCATGGTAATGTAGATAATAAAGGGACATTTAGATACGAATACCAATAATGAAGGAGGTATTGGCAAAATACCAGTTGGCACAGTTAGGAAGATAGGGTGATGTAGCTTGAGTGGGACCAGTCCAAGATCCACGAAAATTCATGGTAGTGAGACCAAGACCAGTATTTAAGAGACTGAGGTAGACTGTAAAAGCGGGGGGCCATGCGACCAATGAATCTCTGGGCATGTAGTTCCACGATGAAGAGTACGGAGAGTTATTAAAGAAGAGTTGCATTTTTAAACCAATAAATTAAGAATATATATATTTATGGTTCATTTATGATTTTATCCACATAATAATATTCTGCTAGGCTATATTATTATGAAAAATAATGAAATGAATAATATTACTATTTTTTAACAGTTTTCTAAGAAATAATGAATGTGAATGCATAGTAAACTGTACATTTTGAATATTGAACCCATATAAAGTTCTTACATCATTTTATAAAAATAAAGGTTATGTATCATAGGAAAAATCTCATAAAAATAAACGTTTAGCATTTTAGATGTCCTAAAGGCCACTCGGTATATGAACGGTCTTGGAATTATTCATACAGAGGACCAGTGTAATATAATGCTCATTGTTTAGCTGAAACTATTATTAATCATAAATTTCATGATTGCCTGAGGTCAAATTAAAAACAAAACAAACTTTTTCTACTGAGAACATTTGAATTTTGCGTATGACAATAAAAATAAACGTACGATAAACATGAAACAATTGTTTATTCAAAATAGAAATAAAGAAAAGGAAATATATATAAGAATATAGTTGTCAGTATTTAGTATGAAGTGAACTTCGATAGAAATTAGCTGAAGAACTAATGTCATGGTTTCTAACCATAAAACGATATTACGGAGTGGCAAACTTTATTTCGGACACTCAACATTTTACGTTTAAATTTTTATTAATCTGATTTTTATTACAGCTAAACCTTCCTAGATCTATGAAAATGATGTAAGAATTTGTTATAAATGGGTTCAATAGTTTAAACTGTACAGTAGAATGGTGCTAACCACAATATCGGTCGATTTTCAAACTTCACTGGGAACCACATGTCGTTCCACAAATTTAAATCATTTTCAATAAATTGAGTAAAACCAAATTTTATTATCCATGTCTAGCTCTATACCACACCTTATCTCTGTAACCTCTCTTCAATAGCTTTCGCCACCTGTCGGTCAATTTTCAAACTTCACTGTGCACCACATATTTATCGTTTTTTAAATAGCAAATTGACAGAAAATTAGTAGATTATATCATTTCTAAACCTTTCTAGAACTATAAAGAAAAGGTGGTTAAAATTCGGTAAAGATGGGTTCAGTAGTTTCCGTGGTTAGTGATCACAAACGAAAAATGGCTTGTCCTTTTAAGTATAATAATAATAAATAATATAGACATCAATGATAGCTCTCATCTTTTAATTTTGTCCCTTGATCGCTCAAGTAGAAATATTAAAAGATATTACATCCTTATCCTTGATAGACTTCTGGTTACCTTTAACTATATGTTATCTCTGAGTATTCAAACGGAAATATTTCTTCATCTCTCTTGGGCAGTTCATTGAATCATTTCATTTTAAGATTCCTTATATTTTTTTTCTTGTTATCGATACATTTTTATACTAGAAATAGTGTTACTAACAATATTAATAGTTAAATGTATTAATTGATGTATCAGGTTGGACGTATATAGTTTAAAGGTGTATTTATTAAGGAGATATTTATAGAATTACTTATTAGTTGACTTTCACATTATATAGGATTACTGAATGAATGAACTAAGTGTCAGCCTCAAATAGATTCTTGATAAATTAAAAACCTTGTGGATTTGACGTAATCATATAAGAAATGTACTTTTTCAAGGCCTTGTATCGACAGTCCTCCCCGCCAGTCTTCAGTGCCTTCCATAGCTAATAGGGAAGGGTGCTCATTTTCACACCTTTTCTTTTATTTAAAAAGGTTTGGTGTACAAAAATTATTAAGTCGTGATTTCATTCGCAAAAAAAAAAAAAAAAAAAAAAAAAAAAAAAAAAAAAAAAAAAAAAAAAAAAAAAAAAAAAAAAAAAAAAAAATGTTAATAACATTTTCAGAACTATTTTCACAATGCTTAAATAAAAGTATGTTTTCAAGGAAAAGGGGCTTAGAGATCTACTTAATTCACTCATTTCTCAGTTCGAAAGGAATTAAAAGAGGAAACGTTTATTATAAGCTTTATGAGTTTGCCTTAGGAAAGCTTGCCAAATCCTTAATAATTCATGTTTGAAATGAAAAACATTGAACTTCCTACTGCCAAAAATCTCCTTCCCAAAACTATATAATAGAACTTTGGTTGGTAAATGATGGATATTCTCGTCTATGGATTCTCAAAAAACAAATTTTATAAGAAGTCACTTTTTACTTTCTCTCCCTTACATCACTTATGTATATGTATAAAAATATATACATATACAAACAAAATTAATTAATATAATGAATGAATGAATTAATAAGTGATGTATATAGTATATTTCAATAATGTATATATCAATATATAGTGATAGATCTAAAGTTGCAGAATGCTTTGAATCCTCTGTCAGTTACATTATCTGCAATCGAACAGTTCTATAAAAATTAAAACGTCTATTAAAAGAAATGTTTAGTTATTTTTTTTTTCATTAATTGATATTTACAACTGTACAAAATAATATACATCAAGTAAATTTTTTTATAGTCAATACAATGGCATGTAAATGACTTGTTAAGAACTACTCACTAGAAGCACTTAAATAAAAATATACACTAAAAGTTCACTATGCCATCTTCTTTTCAGACGCCTCGGAGGATTGTCGGGTATGGAGTGGGAAGCAAGTTGGTTGGCTAGCGGATTGGGGTGGTTATGGAACTTACGATGGAAGGATAGGTATCTGGTTTGGGCTAAATTAGCTACTTAAGGAACATTAAGATCTTTATGGTTTTTGTTATTTTTAAAGTTTATTTGTCACAAAGTAAGGATCATTGAGAATTTTTTGAAGGATTTTGGTTTGTAAAGATTGGTTACGAAACAATCCCCAATCACCGGAACTTTTTCTAGGAGATTCTCTCTTACCATACGTTAATACTTATAAATTCCTAGGACTGTATTTCGACAGACGTCTATCTTGGGATCATCCTATAAAATCATTGAAGGATACATGTACGATAAAGCTTCAGATATTGAGAGCACTTAGTGGAACCAAATGGGGCGCAGATAGGACCACAATGATCAAAATATACCAAGCTCTAATACGCTCCAAATTAGATTACGGAAGCTTTGTTTATGGATCCGCCCAATTCAAAAGTATATCCAGACTCGATACCGTCCACAATACTGGAATCCGAATTGCTACTGGCGCCTTCAGGACTAGTCCCATCTTAAGCCTATGCGCCGAATCCGGACTTCCACCTTTATTATTCAGAAGACATAAATTGGCAGCAAATTTTCTTTCCCGGTTATACTTACAACCCTCACATCCCACCTATAAATACCTTTTCCGACCTAAATTCACAGCAAAATTTCAACAAAAACCAAATACAACTCTTCCCTTCGCTGAAAGATACTCATCTGCTATTAGAGATATTAAGACCATACCCATTACCATTCCAGACGCAAGTACACCACCATGGACCTATCAGCCACCGAAACTGTGCCTAGATTTATCAATATACCATAAACATAACACCAACCCCTCAAAATATCATGATAAATTTCAAAAACTACTCCGAAATCTACCACAACACATGGCCATCTACACAGATGGATCCAAATCTGATACCTCAACAGCATGCGCCTTTGTTACACCGAGATCAAAACACAAGAGAAAACTTCATCACCTTTGTAGCATTTTCACTGCCGAACTAAACGCAATTGCATCTGCTCTTTACTTTTCAATGTCCGACTTAGACCAAAACATACAAAATATAGCAATCATCTCTGACTCTATTAGTGCACTTCGCGGATTAAGCAATATGTACGCAAACCACCCTGTTGTTATACGGATCCATGACTACCTAAAAATGTTAGAGGGGATAGGAAAGTCAGTCCATTTTGTCTGGGTTCCGGGACACATAGGCATCACCGGGAACGAGATGGCGGATAAAGCTGCTGGTGAGGCATTATCGCTCCCAGGGAGAGGAACTGCAGTTCTGACTGCCTCCGAACTTGCCCGACCATTAAAAGATCGAATTAATCACAGCTGGCAATCGATGTGGGAGGAAAGTCCTTCAAGCAAGTTGAAAAATATAAAACGAACAGTGAAGCCGTGGAATACCTCTAATCGATGCAAACGCCGAGAAGAAGTCGCCATCACTCGACTCAGAATTGGACACAGTCAAATGACTCATCTCCACCACATAACCAAAGAAACACCCCCGCAATGCCATACATGCAATTGTAAGCTAACCATTAGGCACATTTTCGAGGAATGCCGCCGTTACCAGCAAGTGCTGCGACATCTTAACGTACCATTAGAAATATCAATAGCACTCAGAGACGATGAGAATACTATAAATAAGATCGTAGAATTTCTCTTAAGAAGTCAGTTAATTCATAATATCTAACCTACAGAACTTTATATATAACTTATATAATTTTATTTTTATTAATTTTTATTTTTTTATTTATTTTATTTTTTTGTTTTATTTATTTTTATTTATTTATTTATTTTTATTTTTTTTATTTTTTTTTTTTTAAATAAATTTAAAATAACCTACGGGCGTAGATGACCATAGATGTTTTACGCCCTTTATAAACAGCACAAACCAACCAACCAAATGTTGAAGTAGTCTGTAACGACTAGCAGTTTCTTGTCGTTTTAGTCTTGTATGTGGATACTAAGTAAGACGTTTTTTTATGTGGAGTCCTAGGTAGCGGTTCTGTTTAACAGGCATTAGTGGAATATCATGGAAGGGTAAAGGTTATTTGATGGGATTTATTTTAATTCTCCAATTTTTACACCATTCTTGGATGTTAGTAATATGAGATTGTAGTTTTCGGGATACAATGAAAGGATTGTTATGTACTGATAACACACATGTGTAATCAGCGTAAGTGGTAGGATGAGTCGGTATGTCAGTAAATCATTTACCGAGAAATTATGCATTTTTCTTTTGCCGCAACTCTACTCTGAGACTGTTATCAAATCCTTTCATAGATATTTTACAGATTTTATAACACTAATAATAAGTTATAAGTGATAAATTCATTCATGAAAAAGAAGAATAAAATATTATCAGGCTATAAAACTATTTTGGAAAAAAATGGATTGTAGACACCAATATACACAATAAATATTTAAAATAAAGCCTTGTATTTGGAAATAAAAGAGGAAGCCGGGTTAGTAAAAAAGGTTAATCTAAGAGGAAGTTTGGTATTTATGGCAAAACTATTCGATAAGAGAATTTAATAATATGATAAAAGTGTTTTAATGTTTTATAAAAAAATAAAATAACAGATGAGGTACTTAGGGTTCGCAATAGTTGTATAATATGGTTTTATTATCGTCAGGGTTAGGTGATGCATTCTTTAATAGGCGAGGGCTTTGCATGCACAGAGAATGAGTGAAGATTTTTTTTCCCAGTCATTGGGAAAACCTTAAAGGCTACTCATTTATCTGATCTTTCGTTTCTGTACACTCAGTATGCTCTAGGCCCTGATATATTTTAAAAGCCCTTTTCATTTTGATTCCTTAGGTGAGTAGCACCATGTTTGATTTGTTGTCCTACATTCCAAAAAAATATAATATGCAGTGTTTTTCAGAGTTAAATAGCTTATTATTACTTGAGGTACGCATGATGATATAGAAGGATCAATCCTAAGCTTATTATTATATGTAAACATAAGCATTCATTTTAATTGTTGTGATTTCCTTGAGTATTAAGACAGGCTTGGCATGTTTTTTCAATAGCAGCAGTGGCAGGACCGCTCTGGATATGTGTTATTGTTTTACAAGATTCAATTAGCTTTCTTCTTAAAAAAAATAATTAAATAAGAATTTACCGGATAGTGGAAGGCTTAATGATTAGTACTTTGCGAAAGCCCCAAATAAATTGATAAATGTAATTCAGAGTTCCTAATGCTAATTCAAAAAAGTATTAATACTTAAGTCCATAGTTTATCTACATTTAGGGAGTTTATCTATCTAAATATCTTTATGGGAAATATTGTTTTCTTGTTTTGAGGTCCTTATTTAATTTTTTTAATCTGGCTACTTAACTACTATGAAACACTGTATATAATCGAAATAGCAATATGCCGATGTTTTGAAATTATTTGTATGATTTTAGAACTTATAACGTATGCTTCACTGATAACATTAGTCTTCGAATAATAAACAAAAAAAATCCAGTTTGAGTGTTAAATAACACATCGATTTTAATTGTATTGAGCCTTCTATATCATCATGCGTACCTCAGGTTAATGTATTTATTACAAAAATATAATTTATTATTATTGTTCTTATGTGCACCGACCATAGCAGAAAGGACGGGTTATCTTCTAGGATCCGTCTCTTGGACCTGCAGAAGTTGATGAAGTAAAGGGTAAGATTCGAATTCTACAAGGATGGTTAAGGCTAGTTTTGGGTGGGTAAAATGATCCCTGGTATATAAATCTCCTACATGTCGCTCTAGCGTCCCATCGGAAGCATCGAATTATTGGTTATGGGCCGGGTTCAAGTGATGGATAATGGTATAATTTTTGAATAGTATCGTTAACCTTTTTCAGGGCTAGCATACATATGTATTTTTTAAAAAAATTTAAATCAATTTTTTTTTCCTTTTTATTGGTCTAATATTCAATATACCTAACTATATACAAAAATAATTTCATTTAATTTGTTACAAATTTTTTGTTACCTTATCTAAAGTTTTTGAATTATAGAGTACTGAATTTCACGGAGCCCTGAAGAGGGTTAATGAAGAACTATTATTTTTTAAATATTAAACTAAATAACAGACACGCTATTTTAACAGCCCAGTACGTAACTTTAAAAAAAAACACCAGGAAATACTTAATTTTTTTAAAATCTTGATTGTTAGTTCGAAGTCGCGATACTTGTTGGGATACTGTATAAGCCAGTAAAGCAGTAATACTAATAATGTATAAACCAGTGTCTATTTCTAGTATTTCAATTGTACTTATTGGTAATCCTGGTCTAGTTAACTAGCTAATCACTAATTCTAGCCGTTGCTTAGCCATTATTAGCTGTTTATTGGGCTAATAAGACGACACCGTTGACCTTTTGTTAATAAGTTATCGACTAAATGTCATCCTATAATTGGGGCTTGTCCTGTCTAATTCTACATTACTACTGGCCGGACCTACTACCACGCGGACCATAGTGTCAATGTTACCTTCGAAGGGTTTTAGGTCATGGTGTCACCGAAAGTAGGTTTGTGTGGTATGATATCTATTGTGATCTAAATATATATATATATATATATATTCTTTTAAATTAGTGGATCTGAGTGATTATTACTATTTATTTTTTTTTTATTACTCTTAAGTGTCTTTATTTTTTGCATTCCTGTTTCCTTCTTCTTCTTTTTTTTTTTATGCAATTTCATAAATATATTTTGCACTTAACGGATAATTGATAAATAAATAAGAAGAAATAATAATGAACTAAACAAACATGAAAAAAACCCATAGCATTATAGCCATTTTTCGTTTATGATCACGAACCACGAAAAGTACTAAACCAATCTGTACCAAATTGTAACTACATCATCTTCACGGTTTTATGAATTCCCAGCAGTAATTAAATTTGCTGTTTTTCAATTAGGACAATTATTATTAAAAATGCGATGAATGTATGGATCTAAATGAAGTTTGAAAATCGACTGATAGGTGGGGAGCGCTATCCAGCAAGGGAGGTTACAATATTATGGTGTTAAATAGAACTTGAAATTGATAATAAAATTTACTTATTTCCAATTTAATTTTTATTAAAAAAGAGATAAATATATGGTGCGGCATATGGATTCCTATGAAGTTCTCTGAAAATTAATCTAAATATAGTGATCGCTATCAGGGACGTATAAATTTTTAAATATTAATTAAAATTGATATTCTCTGTTCATCTAAATTATCTGATCATAAAATTTAATTACGTTCTTAGGTGATCTTCCACTCCTTAATATGTCAGCAATCATTCTTAAGTTTAAAGGTGATAACAAATACTTATCTTCTTAATACGAGGGTGATGCTATGTTGTGTGGAGGATGGCTTCATGGTGGTAAGCTGGGAGCTCTCAAGCTCCGAAGACCTCAAGAGTTTTATAAATTATAAAAACTCTATTTAAAAATATTACCCGGTAGCCACAAAAAGGGTAATTCTCGTTGGAACAGATAATTCGCATTTATTCCCTGAAACCAATATGATACATGATATGATAAATTATCTAATCATAAAATTTAACCACTCCTTAATATGATTCATACTACCATGATGAAAGTATTATGGCTATAATTCAAAAGATCAAAATTTCCTATTACAGTTTCCCAGTATTGTCATTAACAAATCCCAAGACATACAAAAACGTTTTATTAAATCTTCGACTATTTTTCTGACGGTCTATAATATGTAGGATTCAGAGCTTTAATTATTATTAGAGCTTTACATTAACAATCATATCATTCTCCTAATATCGGAAGACAAAAATCGAATTTTAATTTATTCGGCAGTCTAATGAATTCATATTTTTTCTTTTTGCATGATTTCTACATTTTAAGATTTTTATCGTTCAATGAATAAAAATACAATTATTTAAAATTATCCAATTGTAGGTACTTTACCTTTGAGAGAAGCCACGATGGGTAATGCCGATATATGAATGTATAAAGATCATTTTGGTTAATTTATGTAATGTTATTAGTTCTTGTTGGTAATACATCTATTTGATTGATGAGTCTGCTGTAGCAACCCATTATAAATGGGCTGATCACTGTATAATTTGTTTCTTGTTGCCGACTGATCTAAACTAAATCAACAATACGCTCTAATCATCTAGGATTAATTAGTAATGGTTTCAAAGAATACTGGTAATATTAAGCCATCTAAATTAAAACTTGTTGGCTAAACTATGACGGGTTTTCATTCAAATATTCACTGTAATGCGTGGAGTGTTTCTAAACTTTTGGACTCGGTTTATCAGTTGCTGAAGCTCGGATTATATTTTATTCATAGTTCTTAAACCTGACCGGGGAAGAAGTTTCTTCGTACATTTCAGACTAACCTGCTGTCATCATACATGTTTTAGCGTCTTACAGAATCTGTACAAGCAGTTGCGGAAATGAAGAATTCAAGCCCATGGATGATTTATGTTAATTTACTTGTTTTTAATATTCTTATATCGGTTGATCTGTTATATTACCGATGACACGATTGTTCTTGAATACATTTGTCATGTGAGATAGATTTTAAGCGATATTTCTTGGTTATTATTATATGTCTTAAATAAGGTACCTATCTCTATATTTTCATTTAAAATTTCCAAGCATATCTTATATTGTTATTTTAAGTTTTAGACCAAGTTGTAAAACTGTATAGTTTGTTTAATGACTGTGAGCTGCAGTTATGAAGACAGTACATTCCTCTCTCTAGGGTAGGGAAACATTTTAATATTTAAAAATATAACATACAAATTAGCACTTTTTTCGTATATATATATATATATATATATATATATATATATATATATATATATATATATATATATATACACAGAATGACCATTCTGTCACTCTCTCAAATACTCGATGAGCTTGATGGTCAACTTGCCTGAGTGTCCAAGCTTCTGCACCATAACATACTATGGGCCTGATTAGCGATTTATACATATTTAATCTGGTGCATTTAGAGAGCAAAGTCGATTTCATCAAGTTTACGAGACCAAAGTACGCTTTATTTCCATTGATTATTCCTTCTTGATCTTATCACTGACCTTATTAGCAGAATTGATATTACTGCCCAGTTATGTGAAATGATCAACCCCTTCAAAGTTATAATTACTGTATTCAAAGGTACGCGGCCTTCTTTTTGATTCAGAAGTTGACATTACTAAATATTTTGTTTTAGACTTATTAATTAATCACCATCACTTTTACTTCTTCGTATAAGACTACAATGTCATCTGCATAACCAAGAATCTGGTAGGTGCGGCATGCCAAGGAACCATTAAAATCAATGGATATATATATATATATATATATATATATATATATATATATATATATATATATATATATATATATATATATATATATATATATAGAGAGAGAGAGAGAGATAGATATATTTATATATATGAGTCCTAGCATATAGGAAATGTAATGTAATTTTTTTTTGTATTAGGTTTTTTTTTTTTTAATGGTAATTATTTACACTGGGGTGCAAAAAACTGACACAATAGTAGTTTTTGAAGGGGCTAAGTTGAAATTCGGATTCAGATTCCTCATAACAATATTTTTTATTTCGTGAGACAACGTTGTTTTTGAAGTAGCAGGCAAGTGGCCGCGTTTTATATTTACGCCCTTGCCGATATTGTTGTTTTTCTTACAACAGCTAGAGATTCTTTGTGGAATGGTATTAAAACATTTTATTGCAAGTCGTATACCCTTTTGGTTTATTTATTGAAGGCGTGTTTATCTTATAACCTGACACAGCCTTCCTCCACCCCCTTCAATGCTGTATTCATGGTGCCCCAACTGTGAGGAGGAAGTAAAGTATTGTAATACTTTATCTTACTCAAGATAAAATAATAAAATACTAAAAATCATCCAGTCCTAAATTATAATTTATTTATTATTCGTCGGGAAATTGGTTTTCTTGAATAAATGAAGATGTTATTATTAGTATGAAATGAAATGCATTAATTCTAGCAATAGTTTTGCAGCACGTCATATAATTTTAATTATCAAGTGATTATAATCTTTATATCTTTAGTTTTATATAATTAAAATAGTTGTTAAACCAAAGCAAATCTGTACTATTTGGAAAAAAAATATTTTTTTGGATTTTTGTCCAATATATCGCACACGTATTTCTAAAGTGACACAATTCAAAAACCTGTATTGAAAAAAATGTAAAATTCTCACAACCTTGTATGAAATATCGAAAGTGTTCAAGGGTTATCTTTTAATGCTAACCGCAAGTGAGATCTATCAGGAAGGATTTAAAGGTAATTCAGTATATTTTTGACGTTTCATAGAAGAACATGGAACTTAAACATGAAAATAAATAAAAAATACAGATTTTTGAGGTTCAGTCAAAAAAATAAATTATGTTGGCGTCTTTTCGAGGCTTATATAGAATTATAGAAGTTACACAGACTATTTCAAAAATAAATTTAGCTAAAATATAAATATATAAAAACATTAGTATATATAACTATGGTACATGTTATTGCAAAATAAGGAGGAGTATTGTAAACTTCTTACAATGTTACTGGTGGATATGCTATTGGTATCTACTGCTGAATAGCAGATGAATTGGAAGATAGTTGTGGCAAATCTTATTTCAGTACATCGGAACAATATCTTAAACGACGTGTTTATCAACATAAATATATTTGCACATCTATAACTAAAAACCCGAATAAACTAGACCATACAGCTCTAGATTACATTACAAGAAAACAAAAAATTCTTAGAAATTGGTTCCCCCATAATTATCAATGATAATCATGATCAAAACAATTTTAAGGAAATGATAACCATAGAAAAATAAAGAAATCGCGAAATAAACAAAAATTCAGACGTCCTAAATCTCAATATTTCTTATTCCAATTTATTACATTAGGACTAATAATTTACATTTATATTTGTATACATCATATAAATTATTTATCTATTTATATATTACACAGAAATCCCTTCTACCTTTACCTGGGAATACCACTAGTTTGGAAACACCAACATTAACCTCTCATCCCTTACCTCTTTTCAGAACAGTTGTGTACTAGAATTGTTATAATTTAGTAGTAGATAACAATAGCTATCCACTGGTAACATTGCTTCATACTCCTCTATGTTTTGTAACTATATGAATTATATTCTAAAGCATGTTTTTATATATTTATATTGTAGCTAACTTTATGTTTTGGAATAAGCTGTGTTTATATAAATTAATTGTAACCTATTTTTTTCACTGTAAAGCATAATTATAGTAGAACAATATAGTCTCGAAACTTCGACAAAATAAGTTGTTATTTTATTGACTGAACCTCAAGAACCTTATTAAACATCTAATTGTAACAGTCGAAAAAATATATCTATATATAGTGTGTGTTTGTGTGTGTATGAGTGCATATGTGTATATATATATAAATAAAGTAGGAAAAGTACAGAGCTGGGATGTGATCTATATCACGTGTCAGATGGTGTAGTATTCAGTGACTAGTGTGATCCCTTCTGAGTTGCTGTCAGGTTGGAATATCATCTAACTATCTCTCTTGGGACCACTGCCTTTCCGTCTTCCCTCAGTATATTTTATTGTATCTTCTCTTCTATTATTTTTTCCAAAATCATGTCAAAGATTGTTATATTTAATATAACGTCTTTGTGCTATTCATGTTCCAATTCTGTTTTTGTAAATTTTCTGGCATATTTATGAGAATATTTTGAGAATGAGATTTGAACTGCAGTTCGCAGTTTTGCCAAAAAAAAAAAAAAAAAAAAAAAAAAAAAAAAAAAAAAAAAAAAAAAAAAAAAAAAAAAAAAAAAAAAAAAAAAAAAAAATCTTTTGAATTGGTTCTCGTGATAATTTGAGGTTGCTTAAATTTTATATCTCCTGATTTTAACGGGATTTAACAAATTCTTTTCCACCGACTCAGTGCAGTGTATGAGCTCTATCAAACTGTTGGTTAGTCAACTATAATTATGGAATGAATAAGCTACTGAGTTGGCTAAACAGGTTGCTAAAATAGACCTATTTACTTTATACAATAAAAAACTAAATTATTTGATCAAATATGATACTATAAAACCAATAATTCTGTATTAGATTAAAAAAATATAAATTTCTCTATATAAAAATGAATGTGTGTCTGTCTGTACTCGATAGATTCAAAATCCATGTATCCAATCGCCGTGAAAATTTGGGAAATTATTAAGTATACACCCAGGAAGGTTTTTGAAATTTAAAAAAAAAAATCAGAGTTGGGGTTCTAGGTGCTTCCCAACAAATACCCCAAAAATATTAAAATAACATTTATTTTTTATAAATATTATTACTTTAGTGCAGGTGTTTTTGATCAATTACCAATAAAACATCTGTTATAAATTAATCTATATCTATCTACTATATATTTGTCAAATACCCCTCACTCATTCTGCACGTAATCTCAGAAACCACCGAACAGATTAGAATGAAATTCTGTATATAGCTTCCTCTAGGGCTGTAGGTGCTCGCTAAGAAAGGAATTAAAAAAAATCGGCCTGGATCGAGGCTAATTGCGTCAGAAAAAGCGATTTGTGACGCATTGGAAATTCTTTGAAATAACATTACGGATCGTAATGAAACTTAATACATTGTTTCTTACTAGATGTTAGATGCACAATAACAATTATTTTCCAAGTAGTTTGTCCTATATCGGTACTACAAAGGGGTAAAATAATAGTACTCATACAATTTTTAGTGGGTGAATAATAGTAGATTTATTGTCGTATGGTATATGGTGATAAGCTAAGTTAAAAAATAGGTTAGTTGCTTAAGCTGCACACTTTGACCACAATTTAAGTTCTTTATAGTAGCAAACAAACAAAAACACGTTACTGGTATGTCGAAAGCTTATTATTTGGTACCTTCGGTGAACTCATGGTGGCTGCAGAGATGCACCCTTACAAGTTTAAGTTGTTTCGTGACGAGAAGCTATTAGCCTGCTATGGAGAGGTTAAAAGACTTATGTTCTCTGGTGATGACATGGAAGGCCACTTGGATGTACATATCGCTTACGAGCAATCCACCGACCTTGATCCACCAGTAGCTTCGTCACCAACTACTCTTCCTTTTAGCCTTCCGGTCACAAGATAATATTTCTGAACCTGGCCCTTCTCAAATCGGCTTTTCTCAACTAGGCCCATGTTGTATTTCTCGAATCTGAACAAGTTGTACCTAGCTTTTATGAATTTAATTCCTTGAACCAACAATCTACCTTTGTTCTCAGTTCAGGAAATGATTCACAGATTCAGTTCACAACAATAAACTAAGAAAATCGTCTGCAAAAATATAGTCAAGCACATGTAGAGGTTAACAGAGTAGTTTTTAAGAAATACAGGAAAAATTATCCTGGAAAAACAGCAGAAAAGCGGTTAACAAACATAAAGAGAGCCAACTCGAAGTTTTTTCTTTTAACTTCGGGTTGGCTCTCTTTATGTTTATGCTGTACGCACATATACTGAGGACCACCCAAAAATACATAGAGGGGCTGTAGTACATAGAAGTATAACAATACCCATCCTGAAATCCATATAAAGTCTTAAAAAAAATACTCAGAAAATAATCTTCATGTTAAACGTGTAGCTGTAACAAAACACGCTGAAAGACGTTCAATGGAAAGGTTGCAGCCATAGACAGTGAAGAAGCATTCAGGTTACAAGTATGACCGAAAAACTGAATATCCAAAAGAAAAAACAGTCGATATAGGACAACGGTCCACATGCAATTGGTGTTATGCTGTAAAATTGAAGGAGGGGAGCTCTGTCATGTGCTGCTGCAGTAACGGGTAAGTCCAACTTCCTCCATTTCAAGAATATGCTGAACTCTAGCACAACCTCCGTACTTACGAACATCCTGAGGTTGAGCATTTTCTAAATAATATTTGGGAAAAGAACGGTTGTTTCCAAATGACGTTGTTTAGAGCAAAAGAGATAAAAGAGGGATATTTCATGCCAATAATGCTAAATACATCTTAATAGATAATGAAAAAGCCAAAATTGCTATGAATTTTGTATGAAATAAGTCTGAAAATGACTGTACATTATTTTACAACTTTCAGATTGTATTGTCCTCGTCTGTATTTAAAATTTTTAATAATTCTTCTGTAACCTTGTTTTTCAATGTTCGCCTGTATTTTTATTTCCTCTTTGCAGGTTATAAATCACTCATTGAAGCAATGCCTGTCTGGAGGTATCTACAATATAGTGCATTGTCCTTAATAAAGTCTAAAAGCTTTGGGTGAGTTGGATTCAATCTACTATATTGGAATTTCCCCCAACGAGGCATTTGATCGTAAGATACCCGTAAAATGTCTTGCTCTACAAATTTGTCGGCGGTTGTAAACCGTGCGATAAAATTGGTGAATAAAGTTCAGCGAATGGTCTTTGAGTGGGTTACGAGCGATAGATCAGCAAATAAGCAGCTCGGTTATAAATCGAGGACTCGATAGGGAAATAATAGTATATTTAGTCTTATCGTAATATGACGTTATGGAGCTGGATTTGGGGGACTATGGCGTTGTTATCTCCGCAAACCCATGGAAATTTGAGGGTTCCATATTGAAGGCAAATACAGAATTATATATAGCTTTCCATTGGTATGCATTAAATTATTGTGTCTATTTTTAAAGCCAACCTACATACTTCTTAGATAATTTTTTGGTCTGTATGTTTAATAGTAAATGGAGTACAATTAAACTATTTATCGTAGAGTTTAATCAAAACAACATCTAATAGATCGTACCCTCTATTCCTCGTGCATTCACCCGCACAGTTCACCACCATTTATATTATTAATTTATAACGATTATCCAGCGTTCAGACCGTAATAATCTTTATTCGTATGTTCAACTATTATAGTTCCTATAATAGATAGTAATCAGAGTTAGGCAAAATTAATTCATAGCTATTTGACCAGTAGTTTCCTGGAATCAATCACCTAATATAATCATGATTAAATCTGACTGTCGATGTTTTAGTGAACTGATGATTATTTGACTAAAAACATTTAATCTATATTAAAGTACGTGATTGATTCCAGGAAATTAGCTGTTACATAGCTATGATTAAATTTAAGATATGATTAAATTTTTCCCTACTTTGTGTTTTATTAATCAATCATGAAATAGAATAACAAATACTTTAACCTTTCGTCCTAAATTTACTACTTCCTTTTGAATTGATGTATTACATAAGGAATCCACCTTAATGTGTTATTTGGAATTCTTAAACAGCTTTGAAACGACAATCCTAGTGCCTTGTGGCTTAACAAAACCCTCTCATATCTACTACTTAAATTCTAAAATCGACTTCAGTACCTTATATTTTGACAAATTTAGTTATCTATTATTGTGAAAAACGTAATTTTTATCATTAACAGTACCCTGAAACCGGTACCAGATACCTTTCCTTACATCCATATTTATACATAGCCAGTAGCTTTCGATTTGAATTCTTAAGACCTTCTGAAAAAAATGGTGACATGATTTTTTAGAAATTTATAATTTAACGCTGTAATAAGGAAATTCAATTACTAGTCATTTTCGTGCCATTAGATACGTCAATTTTTTCATTTACATAATGTATTTTTTTACTTAGCCATAAATATAATGACCATACTTCAAAGAAATCTCATTCAATAAGAATAGAAAAGACGAGGGGAATAAAAATATATATATATAAAGATAAATGAGAAAAAACAAAACAAAAAAAAACACAATAGCCCGAGGCTCATTTTTCTCTTGATATGAAATCTGTGCAGAAATCGTTTTATTAAGGCTCAAGCCAACCTGTCAGGTCGTAAAAACTAGAAACATTTTTTATTGTACAAATAAAACTCATTTATTACTTCAGGTACGCATAATGGCATACAAGGATCATAGGCATAGATTTTTCTATTCCGTCGGTGTCATTAATTTTTACTATTCATCAGGATAAATTGTGTTTATTTATTGAATATAGTTTAATGATATTTTGTCTTTATTTCTTTTTTATTGCTACCAATATTGAAATCCTCCTTTTTTTCTTTTAAATATATTTTAGAAAGAAAGACAATTTATTTTTGATTCATCCTTGCCGTAGTAGCTTTATGTTTTATTCCAGATTATAGTAAATCACTCATTGTGAGCTTTTCAATTGTGATTTGTATTATTAATTGAAACATTTGATGTTTATCCAGCTTTATCATTTTATAACCATTATAACATTATTTACTTCCACGGAATTCACTTAACAAATTTCATTTTTTTTTCAGGTGAGTGATGTTCAGGTTATTGTCCATTGGTGAAGGTATGTAATTAAGTCATTCTGATTCCCTTGCCAATTACGTGCTTTATAATATTTTATTTTAACTTGAATATAATTATTCGAACAAGTTTTTGAACTGGTCCGTTAGAATTTACTTCCTATTAATATAATGATTCCTATAAGAATTCACGTTGGGTACCTAATCTTAATTTGTCGTAATGGCCGGAATTTTGTAATTGACGGCAATTTTAGCCTTTATTAGCCCCCTCTTTTTTTCAGATTTTATTAACGTAACATTCTCTTTAGGAAACAGGCGTCTTTATACATTACATAACTCTATTTTCCCGCTTGTGTTTTAAAGTGTTTTGGTTTCTTCTCTCGTGGTCTTTCTAAGTGTTCTAGTTGCAAGAAAAATAAGTGCTGTCCACTTAATAGTATTACTTCGTTGAAAATAATTAATAATTAAATTTCAGAGAAAATACAAATTCATAAAAAAATAAATTAATGAAGAGACCAGTCAAAGTTGGAGTTATTAAATCATATAATTCCAATTTGTTTTCAAAAATGTACAGGAGGTTCCGTAAACATCACATTATAAATTCTTATCGAATTCAGTCAGATGCCGCGGGTGGTGGAAGAATGCCGCGGGTGGTGGAAGAATGCCGCGGCTCCATGGTCAAATTTTTTTTTTTTTAATTTTTAGTTAAATTTTCGATCAGTCATAGCTAATCTATGGTATTTAGAAAACGAACGAATAGATCACTTTTCAAACCAACAACAATTAATTTATCGGATGGTAAGAGAGTTTGAAAAAGTTGAATATTCGACTTTGAAATATATTTCGTTAGATTGGACAAACTTAGAATAAGTATCCGTCATTGCCTCTTAATGTATTCTAATAACAACGAAAACTAAAATTTATTCCTTATCAGAATCTTGAAGGGTCTGGGTTAGCTAGAGAGTGTTGCATGAGCTAGTGAAAATACTTTGAGTTGTGGCCTACCGTTGGCCCCTTCATCCTTTTGATCCAAACTTTACATTCTTTGGGTTATTGAGTTCTGAATATACTTTTTCTTCCAGTTTATGAGTTTTTCGTTACTTTAATCAATTCGTTCCACTTTCGAGTTCCATTTTTTCGATATATTAAGCTCCAAATGTGAATAAAAAATTATGAATATACCGCATGTTCAAGTTATTGATTCCAGACCGTTATTAACAATTTTTTTCTTTTTCTGTCAAGTTGCATTTATGAAAGTGCTACTAAAGTTCTCCTGCCATATTACTATAAACAATTCCTAGTTAAAGTATGAATCCAACGGAGTACATAATTCAGTTTAATAATACAAAATAAAATAAATAAAAAAAACTATTTCTCCCTGACTGGGAAAAATAATAGAACATGGATTTGTCTATCTATAATCTACTGATTTTTACCAATTTTCATTTTAGAATTTAAATATTTAAATTACTTCAATTAATAATTAAATTAATTAACAATTAATCATTATTCGAAATAAACAAAGTTGTAAGAAAGGGTTTTCGACCGTGACTTTTTTTTCTCAAACGAATATAGCTTCTATAACCGTAGGTCCTAACGACAAATGTTGTATTAAAAAAAAATATAATCCATTTAATTTCTGATAAGGAAATGTCGGCAAAGTTTTGATCCGAGCAACACCAACTAAGCTTTAGGAGGTCAAAACTTTGCAATGTAACATTTTTCATTCAAATCAATATAGCTTTTGAAGGTTAGGTTCCAGCGACAAATGATATGTAACAAAAATGTTATCTATTTAATTTTTGATGAGGAACTGTCGCCCAAGCTTCGATCCTAGCTACTCCAACGTTGCTGGAACGTGTCAAAACGTTACAAGGTGACTTTTTTTATTCAAACCAATAAAGGTTCTAAACTTTATGTCCTAGCGACAAATGTTGTAATAAAAATATGTTGTCCATTAAATTTCTAATAAGGAACTGTCGGCAATATTCGATTCAAGCAACACCATCAGCGTTTTGGCCTATCAAAAAGTTATATTTTTGAATGTGAAAAACGAATATAGACCACCAGCCAAAATATATATCCATGACAACAAAAACTTATGACATGAATGTTATTAATACTCATGTAACTCGAATTGAATAAAGTTCTTATTTTGTTGTTGTGATTTCACTATTCTTATAAAATATTGATTATTTTATTATTATTGTTTTTTGTGGTTAGCTTCCCTTTCGGTACCATATAATGTTATTTATGCAATCTGACTGTGTTGTATAATGGTTTGGATATCCTTTTTCTTGTTTTGTTTTTTTAAAAGAATCGTACAGCAATGAACCTGTATAAGTAGAATGAAGTTGTGTGGTGAAACCAAAAAATTGATTTCAGCCCTCCCTCTCTAGAGCCCTAAATTACAGAGAAGAGCCTTCCTCTTCCCTTCCACCTATGACGCGATAGTGCTCTTATAGGTCGCTACTTGTTTTCATAAATTACTTCATTATCCTTCCAATTAATTTGTTATTCTATTTTTTTATAATTTTAGGTATCAAGTATGGGATGATCAATTCGCATCGCCATTATGCGGTAATTCTTATGTTTTATTCCACTCTTCTTTACGTTAAATATTTTACACTATACAATACGTAATTTATTTAACAAATAAAAAAAAAAATATATGGAGTAACTTCAACCTAATAAAGAACAAAGGAAACCACAGAGGTTAATAAAGTATAGTATAGACAAACTTACTATAACAATATAATCAATTAAAAACTATCAGGACGAGATTAAAGTGCGAAATATGGCAACTGACAAGAAATATCTGAAGCAATTAATAAATCCTCGGAGAAAGCATTTGGTCCAATAAGAAATAAAAGGAAAACATAGTGGAACGATATATGTGAAGAAGTTTTAGTAGAGAGGGCTAAAACATGGAAACAATAGAATAAATAAATTATAGAGAAGACTTTCGGCAAAAAATATTGAATTTGGAAGGATTCCAAGGCAGGGAAATGAAAGGGACTGATACAAAATGGTCTGAGGATAGAAAGAGGAAACATGGTGAACAGATGAAAGCTTACTGGAAGTAAAGAAAAGAACAAGGGAGAAAGAATTGAAATTGGCACGTGGTCCTCTGCTGGCCCATTCGAAAAAAAAAAAAAAAAATGGGTTAATTAAAAATATTCAATAATTAGCGTTCATTCATTTTTAGTTTAATTTGATAAATTATGAGAAAATGAAAGGATTCCAAGGCAGGGAAATGAAAGGGACTGATACAAAATGGTCTGAGGATAGAAAGAGGAAACATGGTGAACAGATAAAGCATACTGGAAGTAAAGAAAAGAACAAGGGAGAAAGAATTGAAATTGGCACGTGGTCCTCTGCTGGCCTATTCGAAAATTAAAAAAAAATGGGTTAATTAAAAATATTCAATAATTAGCGTTCATTTATTTTTAGTTGTATTTGATAAATTATGAGAAAATGAAAGGATTCCAAGGCAGGGAAATGAAAGAGACTGATACATGGTCTGAGGATAGAAAGAGGAAACATGGTGAACAGATGAAAGCATACTGGAAGTAAAGAAAAGAACAAGGGAGAAAGAATTGAAATTGGCACGTGGTCCTCTGCTGGCCCATTCCAAAATTAAAAGAAAAAAAAATGGGTTAATTAAAAATATTCAATAATTAGCGTTCATTCATTTTTAGTTTAATTTGATAAATTATGAGAAAATAAAAGGATTCCAAGGCAGAAAATGAAAAGGACTGATACAAAATGGTCTGAGGATAGAAAGAGGAAACATGGTGAACAGATGAAAGCATCCTGGAAGAAAAGAATAGAATAAGGAAGAACTCTACTGGCCCATTCCAAAATTTAAAAATAAAATGGATTAATTAAAAATATTCAATAATTAACGTTCATTCATTTTTAGTTTGATTTGATAAATTATGAGCACTATCATCCTGTGAAACTAATATACTGCTTTAAGAAATGAAATTTACTGGAAAGCAAAAAACTTAATTAAAATACTTCAACAACATTATAAGTATAATAATCACATGAACATGTGGATTGGCCAAATGTTAGTTCCTACGAAAAATCCTGTTAACACTTATCGTCTAACAGTATTTTGACATCGATATATTTTTTGGCTGGAGTTCTGTACTTTTTTGGTGTGATGATCGGATCGAAAATTTGCCCACTTCTGGAGAATATTTTTTGTTTTATAGCATTTATCGCTAGGATTTATCGTTTAGGAGCTATATTAGCTCGACAGAAAAAAGTCAAGTTGCAACTTTTTTTTTTTTTAATTAATCTAGTCCCATGGGGAGTAGAGCTAGACTACAATTCAGTATAATACATATGTATTAAGCTTTTGAGAGCACTTTTAACCTGTTTTCCTTATTTTAACGAATTTCGCAGTTACCACCGGATGAGCGATCTATATGTGTGTATATATAGACAAATATATAAATATAAAAAAAATCCATATTTTACTGGATATCGATCAGCATTATTTTCTATTTTTACCTTTCAGAAATATTTCTGTAAATTTTTCCTATGATTTGAAAGTAATTATGGTATTTACCTGTTGTGACTTGAGTGGTCTCTGCCCTCCTCCTGAAGTCGGGGCAAAAGAGGGATATGAGGGCGCGCCTGAAGTTCTGCCCGCTGACGCAGTAGAGGACGAAGTTTATCCCGAAGTTGATGTAGAAGAGGAGTTGGGCATATTGCTGGATCACGACCACAGCTCGCTCGTCCTCTCCTTTCTGTACAGATATTAACTATGTTAGTATTTTGGCTAGCTGAAAAAATAAATAAGATAGTGTTTTATTAATTAGTTTATTTATAAGTTAAACATATCCTTTTCTGACAAAAATGTATTTTATAAATATGGGAACGTCATTGTAATTATCCCAGCAGATCAGGGTTTTAGTTCCGACCAGGCAGGCTAAGAGAGATCCTATTCAATTTATATATTTTGAAAATGATGCTTATTTTACCAACAAAATATTTATTTTCTATGTTTGGACATATTGGCTCAACTCGGACTACAGAAATTGGTTCAAAACTAGAGATGGGTTATCAATTCGCAAAAAACTGCTTATTTTATAGTTGGTGATTACTTGGTAAGAAGCGACGACTATTTGGCCAACAAAAGTCTATTCGGCTATTTTGGTTCATTTATATTTCAATGCATAGGGATAGAGTGATTGGAATCATGCCATTGGTAATATTTTTTATTTTAGATTCATCCTTAAAGTTTGTTATTTAATGCAGCGACGCAGGAAACTTTTTTTTTTTGTTAATCAATTATTCATATTAAATAAAATAGAATGATTATGATTTTGCCAAAAAAATAAATTTTAAAACTTCTGTAAAACTAAAAATATAACGTAACACACTATTTTTAGAATTTACCGTTTCGGATTTGTGTCATCTGACTAAAGTATTAATTATTATTTGAAATGTAACATGAAAATAGGAACTCTTCCTTAGCAGTACTCCCCTTTCTGATAGCATTCGATTATTTTTTGTTTCATATTTGTTTATATCCAGCTTTGCAGAACTGTCTCTCACTGAAAATGAAACTAGCTGCACGTCCACATGACCACAAAGCTATAAACAAAGTTTTTTTTCCACCCGAGTTGTCGGTTAGTGGCCAGAAACAATTCTAAAAATACTACTAGTATTTAGAAAAAATACAAATTTGTAAACATTAAATTTATGAACAGACAAGTAAAATCAGGCTTCTTGGCTTTATTCGATCATGAGTGTAAGTTTTTTTGTTATTTATTTATGTCTTTATTTTATTTTTCGCAGGAAGTCTAGGAGAAAATTTTATATCACATATTTTCTATTTTTGTACTTATTTGCTGAAATCGAACAAGTTTTGCTATGTGGCGGCTTGTGAAGTTCTAAATAAGTCTCTTGATTTGAAAGTAACTGATTATTTATTTATGTTATTGTCTTGAAGATTGGTTACAATTGAAAGTACAACTTGTCAAAATTTTATCTTGTAAATGTGGTATGTTCAGTTCCTTGTGTCTTACAATCTTGTTAGATCTGGGTATAGTACGAGGTTAAACAGTCAGATTTTAGAAATCTAAAACAAATTATAATAAAAAGTTAATATGGTGGGAAATGTATCCTTAAATTAAATTTTTAAATGTGAATATGTAAATAAAGTTATATTGATTGATTGATAAAACAAATAGAGCGAATCAATAATAATGAAAGCAATAACAAATTAACTATTAACGTAAATATTTAACTATCGATTAACTTTTTGAATTTATCTTTCAATTTAATTATATTCAACATATATATTAATTATATTTTATGTCTCCAGTGCAGATTATTTTGAATATTAATTATAGCATCATTATTTATGAACAATTTTTGTGATTCCATGTATCCTATACGTTCTTTTACTCGATCTTCACTTGGATAAATTAAACAAAACTGAATAACTTTAAAGCTGTTACTGTTTTTTTTTTAATGTTCCTTTCTTCTTGAGCCTTTCACCTGAATTTTTTTTCTAAAATTGAACCCTTCTTAACCGGTCTGGGTATAGAGGCACGTTTTCACGATTAAACAAAGTTTTAAAATCAGAGATCAATTAAACGAGCATATGGAATATAACTGATACCCATTTTATTATATTCTCATACATATAACGCCGGAAAAACAAAGCATTACTAACTTTTATTAAGTTACTTATTGCCCTTAATTTAGACATATTGTAATTTTAACCCAATAAAAGCTAAACATTTTCCTCACTTTGCCTGCTTCAACCCAGCTACATCATGTTCCAAACGTCACGTCCTTCAACTCTTTTTATCTTGCTTTCCAAGAAATTTATGAGTTACATCTAAAAAGGGAGATATGTGATGACTTAATCGCTTTCGAAATGTTTCAGTGGTATCCTACGACAATACTGAGTTTTGAAGTTTAATATGAGAGTTTGATAGCAAAATCTGAATATATCAAAACAACTAGAAATAGATATATGAAGTAAATGGAAGGGAATCATTTTTCTGCTAAAGGAAAATGTAAAAAAACAAACAACAACTTTAAACATAAATTACATAACCCCTTAACAAGTCATAAAAACTTAATACCTCTTTTATATAAAATGTTTAGAGAATTACTATTAATGTTAAATATCTTCGATTGGTGACATTATTCGCCTATAGTTTTGGATAGGGTTAACCTTCCTATATCTGTTAAATTTAACTCTTGTTGTTGTAAATTATTTTATAAGTCTCAATGTGATGAAGATAAAATATAACAATATAAATGATTATTTCTCTTAGTGGAGTGTCATCCATCAGAAAATTAATTTGTAAGGGTTTAATAGTGACGCACTATCTCCTCCTGCCGAGGTGCTGAGATCTGGCTTATCACGCAACCCTATCACGCACGCAATTTGTCGTTTCTTCTCTTACCAGAGATTGCCACTAAAACTCATTCCCTACGTCAGGAACGGCTACCTTGGTCATTTTCTGTTGAAATGATATAATAAAAAGTAGCAAGATATTTATGATGCAGGAAATAGCAAATCAAAATGTATTCTAATCATCCAAAAGCTCTTGTGTGTCTATATACTCATGTATATTAAACCAATGATTATAATCCCAACATTTTTAAATCTAGTTAACATTCTTTTGCATTTCACAGGAATTAGTGTTGTGTTGTTTCTCCGGAACTCCATTAGTAGTTTTTTTATGATACAAATACTTGTTGCCTAATTGCATATTAAGGAAACCCTAAATTACTGCTTACTGCCACTAATGTGCTCTCTGTCCTCAAGTATTGAATACACCGTTTTTAAATTCATTAAATATGAGAATGATCTACATCTATTAGGTGTAACTTCATACGAAATTTTTTCCCAATCAATACGATCAACACTGTTTCCAAATTTGTTTATTTAGCAATATTATGTTACCCTTCAGATATTAGTTTAAATGACTGTAAAAATCTTATTAATTAGGAAGTTCTGAACAAACATGGTCGTGGTTCTTGTATTAGTTCGCATAAATAGCGCTTTTGAATTTCGAGTCTTTAAACTATATGCAACAAGTTAATTTTAGGAAAATAATTACTACGACATGTCAATAACATGTTAGGACTACTCACTAGTAGCAATTCAATAAAAGTCCTACATTCGGTTTCTTGTGCATCTTCTTTATAGACGCCTCAGAGAATTATCGGAAATTGAGTGCGAGGAAAGTAGGGAGACTAGTGGATTCGAGTGAATATGGAGCTTACTATGAAAGGATAGGTATTTGGTTTGGGTAAATCAGCATCATTTGAAACATTAAGGTCTTTTGGGATACTAAAGAATATTAAGGATTGGATACAAGAATTGGAAGGTTTAGTGGAGCCCCAAAGCTCAACTCCCTATGTCCAAATGGGTCTAATGGTTGCCATGTAATAGTCTTTTGTAATTTATTTGACTTGATTAACATAAAGTTGGTTCATTGGAAAAGAGATAGTCTGAAAGCTATAGAAAAATATTTTTAAACGATTGACAATATTATACAATTTTAATTTAATATTTTAATAGTGTGTGCTTCAAATGTAAATGGGAAGTAGGCTTTGATAATATACCCTAATAATAATAAGGCTCCATTAGCTATATAAAGATATCAGTAGAAGAGGGCTTTTGATCGAGAAATTTATAGAGCCAATCTCTTTAGCATAGTGATAGTGATATAAGCCCATAGAGGGTGGGATTAAGGATTATCTAACGATATATTATCAGATAGGTGAAACCGATATTGCTTCCTCCCTTATGACCTCTAATAGAACACCATTTTCATAAGTGTATGAGATCATATGTATTATAAAGTAGGCATTCTGAACTGCACAAAAGTTTTAAAAGAAATTGATAGATGAAAAAATATATAATTACTTTTATTTTGTTATCTATTAAAGTTAACTATATAATAAATATATAATAATGAAAATTTCATTATCTATCAGAATATTGTTAATTATTGTTTATAAACTAACTCTGCTGGCATTGTTAACTTGTTAGAGACCTTGGCCTCTCTAACAATTACTGCCCACGCAGAGTGATCTTTTATAGTTTCCATTTATTGCTTGTTCCAACAATCGTAGTCCTTCCTTTTTCTCTTTTATAATCCTGTTGTTCTTCCATGTACCTCTTTGGATGTTTTTCCCAATCCTTGGATGTAAACTTCCTTATGCAAGTCCTTTTATTATCGATGTATTATCCAATTGACCAGCAAGCGAAATAAAAGTTTTTTAAGCAATTAGTTCTAGAGTAAATGTCTAAAATTAAATAGTGAGTGATTAAACTTTGTAGTTAACTATTCGTTTTACAAACAAAATTGTGTGTTCTGCATTCTGGGTATTGTTTGTTTCACTATACCATTAATTATATATTTATTTGCTTGACAATATATTTTGTTTTTAATAAAAAATCGACTGCTGTTCGTTTTACTTTTCGTGAAGGATAGCGGATAATCGAGGGTTTACTATATGGTTTTTGGCAGGTTTACAAGTCACGTCGAAGTATATTAATTTGTAGAAGTTTGGGTGGATTGATCAGCTTATGGTTCATGAACAGGGCCACGTGGGATTAAGAAGATTGATAGTTAGTTTAACTTATCAGAAGTTGAGTACACGTGGTACATATTTCTGGACGGGTAACTTGAAAAAAGGTTTGTTTGAGAAGTAATTTTTATTTTTCACTGTTGTTGATTTTTCGGTGATGTTTTTTCTTTTGTGCGTGTATATTTATGCTCCCTACGCCGATATTTTGAGTACTAATAATCATAGGAAATTCTTCCTTCTTGACTAAGGAAATAAGTTATGTATCCGTTTTTTTCTTAACAGATATTTATTTCTTGTAAAGCATTTCACTAAGTTAAAAAAAAAAAAAAAAAAAAAAAAGAAGAGCTAAACGAGCATTGAAGATTGTAGGTTATAAGGATTGGATACGATACAAACAGGAGAGTTGAGTAGTGCCCCTAAGCCTATTTACTATGATTTAAATAAGTATCTTGTTATTAATTAGAAGGTTTGAGCTTTTGTCTAGTAAATGTTGAAGAAGTCTAAAACGAAGGGCTTTCGTTTTAGTCTGGCAATGTATCATTTTAATTTAGACAATATGCAGTTAAAAAGGGTTGTTTAGATTCATGTGTTAAGGCGGGTACATAATTACTGGTATAAATAACAGGTCTACCCGTCACAGGTGACCTGTCAGGTAACCCACCTTTACATTACGCCCAACTAAATTTAAAAATTTAAAATTTAAAATTACATTTCAATGTAACTAAATTTATTGTTACAAAATATTAATTTAGAAATCTTACTGGTAACTGACAACATAGCAATATAGATTAGAAAAAAGAGTTTTCATTTTATTGTAATTTTATATTGACCATTATTCCAATCCAACTATTGTTATCGGCCCGCTGGCCGTGACCAGCTAAAAGCTTTGATCCTATTATTTAGATAGGAGGAGCTTGTTAAAATATTTACTAATTGATATCAAGTTGCGTTTATGATTTAATTACTGACATTTACTTTGATCCCCGGCGATGGAGCAATATCCGCTGACCTGTAAATGAATGAAGTCCCTCTCTCTACAAAGCCTTCCGCTTTATTGGTTATCTATATTGATCAAGTGTACTGTAGATCTATCAGACGGTAGAAGGCCGCTGATGCAATAGTCTATAACTACTCTTTTGGAATAGATTTCATTTCCATCATCAATAATCAAGCATATAATGACAATAACTTGGGGTACGGATGATGGTATAGGAGGATGAATACATTTAGGTTATTATTATATAATAATAATACAATTTATCTATCTCTCTTATTTTACACTATATTATCAATGGAATTTTTTTATTCGCAGACTAGTTTCGCATTTAAATCAGTCATCGTCGGTTCTAAAAACATACAAAAATTCTAAACATCAGCACTTTGCTATACAGATTTTATATATTAAACTTTAAGAATGTTCCTTCCAGTTGCTCAGCAGTCTGTTACTAGTCCCTGGCATCCTCCAATAACTTCCGCCAGTTGGAGCTCTCCTCCTATCGTCGACTCCCAGGATCTTCGTAGTATCCTCCGCTACGCCGTCCATCCGTTTAAGACAGGGTCTCCCTCTGCTTTTGGACTCCTTATTTATTAATCTTTTAGGGATCTTATTCTCAGACATACGAGCTACGAGAATGTTGCTGAAATAAACTCGTATATTGCCGGCCCATCGCAGTTTTTCTAGTCTGATGTGTCTCACTATGTCTAGTTCGCCTAGGAGGTTATTCTGGATTATTTCTTCGGAGTTATGCCTATCTGACTCTCCTAGATCTATAAATATGCCGCAGGCTTCTTTCTTCTGATCGAGAGACTATCCATCACTCCGAACCGTAGATTAGTACTGGTCTTGACAGAAATGCTACTTCTGAAGGATCTACCCATACGAAAGTAACATTGGTTGGCAATGGTTTAGGTATGTAAGACAAGAAATAAGGAGACTTAGGTGTTGTCCCTCTGAAAAACCGTTTGATCATAGAGAAATCCTAAATGACTGCCCACTTGCATGACTTATAAATGTACGATTCAAAATGTATCACATTTTAAAAAATTTATATATATATATATATATATAAATTTTTTAAAATGTATATATATATATATATATATATATATATATATATATATAATATATATACATATATTACACACAATAATATGTATATATATATAATCTGTGCAGCAATCTGCTGATATACCCGATGGAAGTGGTATATAATTCACCAATCCTTATGATAGTAACTTTTAAGGTAGAACCTTTGTGATAAAAAACTATAATTTTTCGAAAGTATTATAATTCGTAAATTTAAATAATGGGTTTAAGGTTTAATTTTGTGGTTTCCTGGTCTTACTTGATCACTGTAAATGAACTGGCAGATGTCATGGCCAATAGAACAATCTCGGAAGAAATGTCATTGATAAATACACTTCCAAAAAATAATATTGCTATTAAAAAAAATATATAGGTCCAACCTGACAGAGGAATCCAGCTCTGTACCTCGTAGCAGAAACGAAATAGTTTTTTTTTTTTTTTTTTTTTTTGTTTGGAGGGGGGAGTTTAACGTCCTTATGTATTCCAACTAGTGCAGGAAGGACGGTACACGAAATAGTGTTAGTGGCCTAACGATAGACCACACAAGACTCGCGCAATAATACTTTATGACCAGGGTAGCTCCATCTATGTGTTCCTCTTTTGGGCTCCGCTTTTATCACAATATCTTAAGACAGAATGTTTTGTTAACAAGGAAGTTTATTAAAAACTTAAAATTTCAAAGCTTCGAAGATATAATTCCAAATTGTGGAAGCTTTAAATTAGATCGAATATTAACCAAAAAAAAATTTAAAAATGGGTAAAAATCTTATAGATTTAGTTTTTCTTATTTGATAACCCTTTTTTATTTCATTTTATTTATTTATTTTTATTTAGGTTTTTGATATTGTTCATGTAAATATTTGTGTTTGATATTATTGAAAGTATTTTATTTTAGTTGTCTATTTTTTCATGCAACAATCAACCTTAAATTGTAAAGTTTTATTATTATATTTTTTAAATTTTTAATTGGGTATTGTTCTAAAACGCGAAATCAAAAAAAAATGTTCTAAAACTGCTCAAAGACTTTGTACTCTTAATGTACGAGTATAGCGTTTGTGATATAGGTATTGGGGAAATAGATCTGCACATAGAATCTGTACGAGGCTGTATTCAAGCTTACCATAAAACTTTTGAAGAATTCCCGTACTTAAACAGATCTGAACAATAATATGAATGAGGGCAATAATTATATAGGATTTAATTAGTTATTACTTTTTAGAGAAGAAAATCATTTCCTTTCACTTTTACTTGTTGAAACCTGTCTGGACGTAAACCTCGCCTGCTAAAAAGATTAAATATGGAAACTATATATTTTTCAATGAAAAACATTTTAGACAATTTTTTAGTAATATAACTCATGTGTGAGCAAATTTGGCTTTCAAATGCTTACCATCAATAATGATAAACAGCAAATGGTTTCACATCAGAGTTTAGTCTCAGTCTAATAAATTAATTCATGACATTGTCATTATAAGGAAACCAGACTACTGCTCTTGAAGGTTGAAGAGAACTGGAAGGATGAGGGATCTACCTGAATAACTTCTTCTTTTTTCTCTACCTCCTTTGTCCTGCTACTTGTGGAGGAACCATCTTTCCCAGAGGTCCCTTTTTTGAGTTAGCCTTTTCATCTCCGGGATGGTACTTCTCCCTCGCACTGAAACTAGCCTCTCGATGTGATTGAACCACATGAGTCTTGGTCTGCCTCTAGACCGTCTTCCTTCGGGTCTCGCTTCCACAAACCGTATGGCCTTACAGTCGTTTAGCATTCCATTGACGTTTCCATAACATTTCAGTTGTAATTTCTCAAATATCTTTCGAACGGCTCAGACACCCAACTGCTCCTTAACTCTATCATTCATTATTCGACCTCGCCTGATTTTTCCCAATATTGTGGGCAGAAATCTCATTTCAAAGACCGTTACTCTACTAGCATATATGTCGAGAAACATCCAGCTTTCAGATCCGTAAAGGAGCACTGGGAGGAAAACTTACTTGAAAATTCTAATTTTGTTTGCACGCCTCAATTCCTGTTTTTCTAGAAATGTCATGGAGATCTACCTTGAGTAAAATGAAGTATAATTCAAGAGTTGGTGCCACTGAGAAATTCTATTCACTATTCCTCTCATGCATTAATGTAATCACATAATCAGGTGCAGATGGGAATATATTATTAGAGTTGTTCAATTGAGTAGCTAAGACAAATAAGTAATAGATAAATGATATTTACTAAAAACATCATGGAACTTAGCACTATGATTTTTAAGCGTTTAAAATATATAGTTTAGCCTTTTCTAAGTTTGCGGAAGGAAATACAGAGGTGCCGGGACTGGTACTGGAGGAAGTGAAATGAATGGGCTAGAAGTAGTGACTGCCTTAAGGTCTCCAGCGGACTGCTGAAGTAGAAAATAAAGGTGACTATCGAGGCGGACAGGTCCACTCCAAGGTCCGACCATTTCCACACTAATGGCAGTTAATTGGCAAGCTCTGTGTGCTTAGCTCCCTGTCCCGGGCTATATTACATTTAGTACAGTCCCTATAGAAATGTGCCGAGTCCCTCCCTCTAAATTTGTTATTTCCTATATATGTAATATAACAGGGGGTCAATACATCATAGGAAATATTCTGGAAATTTTAAAAAATTGAAATCTTAAATATAACTATTGAAGTGTAGAATTCCAAAACCAACTTAGACCATTTTTAAAAAAATGTCATGGCTGTTCGATAAAGGTCAGACTAGATCAGGAGGAGCGTTTTCAATAGTGATCTAACTACTGTTTTAAGAAAACCTTTCCCCTAAAGAAAAACTATTAAAAAAAAAAAATCTGGAAATTAGACTTAGCTGGTTTTGGAATTTCACTTCTCAATTATAGCATTTTAAAGCTTTCGCCAAGATTTGTATTTAATTAAATTTATGTGATTTAAACTCAAACAACGAAAAATCACAGTACATCACTTTTACACTTCAACATAATACCTGCCACCTCCGATTTTTCATTAACAATGTTCCAATTAAACAGACTTACACCGTTCAAGATTTAGGAACTATTTTCGACAGATGAAGGGCATGGGGCACACATATCAAACAGAAACGCCGAGGCCTTACAAAAAGACACTGAATTCATATCCACTTATACTTAAACGATATAAATTGAAAATGACTCAACGACTAAATACTGGTACTATACTATACTTTACTAAATACCTGGTAAAAGATCTCATCTAGGCTTCATTTAAAAGACATCACCACAAACTCCAAGGACATATCGACAATCTAATACAAACACTGGTTTCGAGAAACATGGCAGATAATACCCGAAGAAGGCTAAAAAGGAGTTGGTTGAGGGATCTACTCGGTTAAAATTATTTAAATATCATTTTAGGAGTAAGTACCGCTGGGTGCTGATCTCCCTGCCTGATATGCCAATTAACTTGCATAAAATTATCGCATGTGCTTGTTATTAAGGAACAAGTGACAGGTGTTGGTTTTAAAATTCAAATTGAGATTAAATCCAGCATTTAAAATTGAGAAATCATCTTCCAATAGAAGTGTCAAATAATCAATCCTAATGTTCCTAAAGATAGCGATCGCATTTATTAAAAAAAACAACTAAATATTTTAAGCCCTTATTTAAAGGGACAACTCCTATCTAATTAACATTTTAAGGTTATAAAGCAGTTGTTATTTATTTTCTACTTGGTGGCTTCTTTTTCTTTTTTTTTCCTGTTCTTGATTTCTACCACCCCTTTCTCCCTCTTTCCAATCGTTTGTCAAAGACTGTTGCAATATGATCATTCAATTTGTCACTCCATATTTAGTTTCTCTCGGGTATCCTTTTTCGTTTAGCGATGAAGGATTGACTTTATATTCGGCAGTCGTTTACTTCTTTTATCTGTCATATTTTCGTTGTTCGGTATTCATTTTCATTATTATTGTATACAATTAATTTACTGTTCCTGAATTCAAATTATGGAGCAGTAAACGTTTTATTCTGTTACCTTCTGTTTTCTCGTTTTTTAAACGTTTTTCATCTATTAGATTTGATATATATACCATTCATGTGTGTTACGATTCTTTGTGTTAAGAATTTAAGGATACATACTAGACCTAATCGTTAAGTTTCTTTCTACTTTTTGCATTTACTGGGAAAACGTTTAATTCATCAAATTAATTACGAAAGGTACCTTTACATGACAGTAATTAAAACTATTTGGACTGTTAAACCATTCAATTAATGTTATATCCAATCTATATTGTCTAAAATCCTTTGAAAAATACCCACCACTCCTTATTATTTCACAAATAAATTTATTTTGTTGTTGCTTCATACCCCCTCTCCAATGCGTCTGAAAAGAAGTTGGCCTTAAAAAATATAAGTCATTAAAATGACAATACTTCAAATTGCCTCTAGTCTTTTTATTGTAAAGTTGTCAATATTAAAAAAATATATATGGCTAAAGCATCCATCTAGAGCTTGATATTATTTTCTTGAAGTTTAATAAAAGTAATAGAGCATAAAAATATTTCTAATATTGCGTAAAAGGGAATATTGACTTTTTGCTTGTTGAATTGTAGTTTTAGCAACTTCGTGTTCAAATCTTATTTAACGCCTTTTTTAATTTATTAAAAATGTAATGGAAATGTTGCCAGTTTGTTTATCAAGGAGTGGCGATGTATGACGACAGGTAACTTCTAAGAAATATAATTTGTAATCTAGTGTATATAATTTGTGATCAGAGACAAAAGTGGGTGTTGGTGTGCGGTCTGCAGGGACTAACGAGTTCTTACCTGTGGTGTCAGCACCTTCCATTACTGCACATAGAGTCTTATGAGATAAGATAAGACTGTCTTCCATAACTGCCCTCTCATTTTCTCTCAGTCTATGTGTCCGATTAAAGGTAAATGTATATATGTACATATATATTGTCGATGATTAAAAGTCGATTTCTAGGAACCGATCGATATCGCCAACTTTTGCGATAGTTTTTTGATAGCTAATTATACAACAATCTATTCTTCTTCATAATGGCAATATATATATATATATATATATATATATATATATATATATATATATATATACATGTTTTCGTTACACCAAAATAAAGACTTTTTTTTACTATCTGAATTGTAATTAACTTATATTTATATTTAGGTCTCTCACACAAACACACACACACACACACACACACACACACACACACACACACACACACACATATATATATATATATATATATATATATATATACTAATGTATGCCTAAATGGTGTTAGAAATATAAATAAACAATATGTGTTTATACCCTCTTCCAACCCTATAAAAGGATGTCCCCACCTAGCCTCATCAGACATTCTGGCGTGCGGTCATACTACGCTGGAAGTCTTGTAATAAGTTTTAACCTGTGTACTTGTTCTTGATCAATGTATGTAATTCTCAATAAAGCTTCTTTTTAAAAACTTTAATTCGCGATACTTTTATTTAGCTGGCGCCCGAACGGAGGGACTTTTGGAAGTGTAAACGTAACTTCGCGGCAGTTCTATCTTATTTCAGGTACAGGACAGCGAGACCTCTTTCCACTGGCATGAGAAGATTGGGAGCTGAGTATTAGAAGAATACTTCAGCAGATCTTCAAGTCTTTGGGAGCACTTAGGTATTCCAATACCTTAACCAAAAGGACCTGCAACCTCTTGCTAAAGAATCGACGGGAAGGAGCTGAAGGAAGAAGACATCGGGAAGACATCGTTGTATCAAGAAACTAGTATTATTAGTTTAGTTTTATTTTATTTTTTTTTTGTAATTTAAATATAATTTAGTAATAAGTATAAAAATTTAGAATATTAATTTAGCATTTATTTTTCATGTATATGTTGGAAGAAAAATTAAGTAACTTAAAAATAACAGGCTCAACGTTAATTAAAAAAGATAATTATATGGCATTAGAAATCAAAAACCACGATTTAGCATTAATCCCGGAGTATGACGGAAATCCGTCACAATTAGGAGATTTTATCAGGAATAGTGAATTTTTGTATAATTTATATTGCAAGGAGGATAACACTCATAAAAATACTAATCGGGCTAAATTAGTCTTAGCTGTCTTAAATAAATTAATAGGAAAAGCCAAAGTCGCCGTTTATGATAAGGAATTTAGTACCGTCAAAGAGATAAAAAAATTCTTAAAAAGAAAATATTAGGACACAAGAACTCGGGAACAACTAATTTCGGAAATTCTAAATACGCGTACTTATACATAATGAGGACCCACTCAATTTCTTAGAACGACTGGGCCAGAAAAGATGTGACTTATACGCACGCATTTATTTAGACAACGAAATACTTGACAAACAAGACGAAATGTACAGATACGACAAACAAATATCCCATCACGCGGTTCATAGTTTACATCCGGCGTTGACTGATTTTATTTACAATATTAAATTTGATACGTTAGAAGACCTCGAGGAAATATTAAGAAATAGTGCAGCTCACATCGTACACAGACTTTACGGAGACAAAAAACAATATAAAAATAACCCAGCTCAAAATAATTATAAAAAGAAGAATTTTGAAAATAATTATAAAAATAAAGAATACAGAACGAATTTTAATAACCACCATGACTACCAAAATTACCGACCCCATCAATATCATTGCCAACAATATACGTCTTATAATAATCCTCAACACTACCGACCGCAACAGTATCAGCAAGAGCAACTTTTAATACCTTTAATAATAATAATCAGCACAACTTCCGGCCACAACATAGAGCTATCGAATATCCAAATCCAATTGATAATCAACCGTGGGATCCTCAATTGCAACATCGATTTTTCAATAAAACCCCCTCTAGAAATTTTAGACAAAATAAACAACCCCAGGTAGATTCAAATACAGTTTCGATGAGAACGGTATCTAATAGAGTTCACGAGATAGAGGAGAAAAAAGACAAACAAATAAAAAGTTTACAAGAACGGATAGAATTATTGGAACAAAAACAGAACCATTTTTTAGAATCAGGCCCGAGCACGAGCAGACCTCCAGACTTAGACCAAATTTAAGTAATGAATTACCTAATAATAAATAAATCGCCAAAAATGAACCAAAACAAACTACAGCCCGTAATATTGAGTTGAACGATTTAAATTTAAATAATGATTTGCCCAATATAATCGACAAATTAAGAAACAAATGGTTAATTGATATGAGTGCCACAAAAAATTATATACACCCCGATCACATTCTACATTATTCGGAAATAATTAATGAACACTTGGCGATAAAAACCCCTACAGGAAGAGCGGAAGGGTCACAAAGCGTGATAATCAACCTAAAGCCCCTGATTGGTATCAATCAAAAAGTTAAATTCCTAATATTTCCGTTTAGCAATAAATTTCAGTTTTTATTGGGTTATGAAACTATGAGAAAATTAAAATTAATAATTGATTTGGACTAAAATGAATTAAAAAGAAAATATGATAAAAGAATATTCAAATTAGAATATGATTTATATTTCATCGACGATAAAAATGAAATAAAAAACTTAATCCGACATGAACATATAAAACCGGAAATAAAAGAGGAACTAATTGAAATTATAAGCCAACATGGCGAAGTATTAAAAAGAGATGGTGAAAATTTAAAATCAATGGGCTTAATTAAACATAAAATAATAACGACGAATGAAAATCCAATATGTACGCGAAATTACCGTTACCCGGAACAATTTAAAAAATAAATAAACGAAGAAGTGCAAAAATTATTAAAAAATAAATAATTGTATTATACAAAGCATTCACTCCTCTTTATTAATAGTAAAAACATGTGACATGTTTCGGGAAACAAGGTCCCATCATCAGACTGAAAACAGTATTTACAATTTACTATAATCACACTACATTTTCTAACATCAAAACAATACAATTCCAATTTCAATCTACTACAATATATCTCATTATAAATTTACTTTTAAAACAATCTCTTGGTGTTGCCACACCGTGTCAGTTTCATTTACATTGTCAATAGAATAGCTCTTCTACTTTATGGGTACAAGGGTCAATCCTAATCTTAACTATTGTTATTAGTACTAAGTTGGCCAATCTTATTTATTAATTTGTTAATTATACCAGCATATATAGATCCTATTTTATCTGTGTCAGTTTTATAGTTTATAGCATTATTGATTGTTTTATTAATGTATATCGCTTCTTTTATTTTTCTATTATGTATTTTGGTTTCATGTTGCAAGATTTTAACGTTATCGAAATTGAATTTGTGGTTCAGTTTTTGTGCGTGTTCTGATAGGGCTGTTTTATTAATGTTTGATTTGCTTATTTTTTTAGTGTCGTATTTAAGCTGATTAATTCTTTTATATAAATTCTGCTTAGTTCCTCTAATATAATGTTTATTACAATCTAAGCAGTCAATCTTATATATGATATCTTTCTTATTCATATGTTCTATTTCGTTCTGTGTTATTATATTTTTTATTTTATTTGTGTTATATAATGCAATGCCTATTTTAAAATTTTCATTTTTTAATTTCTTGATTACTTTTTGAGTTAATTCTGGTATATATTTTAATCTTTTGTATTTCTTAATATATATTGTATTGTTTATATTATTTGTTATTTTTTCATTATTTTTAACACTTTGATCTATTTCGTCTATTTTATTTTCATTATTCATTGTATTACCATAATATTCAGTTATTTTCTTTTGTTCTATTACTCTAGTGTTTTTATTATTATCTGTTTTTGTTTTCAGTATATTATTATTCTTTATTTCATTTCTTAATATTTTATTATTATTATTTCCATTGGTTTCATTATTTTTTACATTATTTATATTTATATTCTTATGCCGCATTTTATTAATTATTTTAGTGGGCACCATATTATCTTTTAAATCTTTAATAATCTCTCTTTTTATTTTGTTAGTATAAATTTTATCTGTTAATATTAAAGCAGTTTTTATATAGTTTTTTATAGTATTTAGTTTTTGGTGGAGGGGGTGGTGGCTGTAAAAATTTAATAATCTATTACTCGATTCTTCTTTCTTTTTTTTTTTATCCATCTTGTGTTTATTCTATCATTGTTTTTAATTATTAACATATTTAAATATTTTATTTTATTTTCACTCATATTCTATTTGGTAAATTCTAATTTTTTATTCATTTTATTAAATTTATTAAAGATTTCGTCCATTTCATTATTGTTATTTGTTATAATTAATAGGTCATCTATATATTTTACTATTAATATCGGTTCATTAATAATTTCTTCTTTAAAAAATTCCTCCATTAAATAATTTAATGTTATTCCACTAATAAATAAAAGTATTAATCAGCATAAATACGACACTAAAAAAATAAGCTAATCAAACATTAATAAAACAGCCCTATTAGAACACGCACAAAAACTGAACCACAAATTTAATTTCGATAACGTTAAAATCTTGCAACATGAAACCAAAACACATAATAGAAAAATAAAAGAAGCGATATACATTAATAAAAACTGACACAGATAAAATAAGATCTATATATGCTGGTATAATTAACAAATTAATAATATGAGATTGGCCAACTTAGTACTAATAACAATAGTTAAGATTAGGATTGACCCTTGTACCCATAAAGTAGAAGAGCTATTCTATTGACAATGTAAATGAAACTGACACGGTGTGGCAACACCAAGAGATTGTTTTAAAAGTAAATTTATAATGAGATATATTGTAGTAGATTGAAATTGGAATTGTATTGTTTTGATGTTAGAAAATGTAGTGTGATTATTGTAAATTGTAAATACTGTTTTCAGTCTGATGATGGGACCTTGTTTCCCGAAACATGTCACATGTTTTTACTGTCAATAAAGAGGAGTGAATGCTTTGTATAATACAATTATTTATCAATATATGTAACTCCTTCATTGAAGAATATATTAAAAAAATAAAAAATAAGACCAAGTAAATCACCGTATAATTCCCCACTTTGGATCGTACCAAAAAAATCAGACGCGTCGGGACAAAAGAAAATAAGGATGGTCATCGACTATAGAAAACTAAATCAGGCAACCGTAAAAGATAAATTTCCCCTACCGAACATTGAGGACTTATTAAACAGACTAAAGGGATCGAAAATATTTTCCACCATAGACCTCGCGTCAAGGTTTCACCAAATTGAGATGGACGAACAATCAATAGCTAAAACCGCGTTCTCCACTGATAATGGACATTTTGAATAATTGCGTATGCCTTTTGGCCTGTGTAATGCACCTCCAACTTTTCAGAAAGCAAGGACAATGATGTTACAAAATATTCCTAATTCAATGATTTACATCGACGATATAATAGTTTATTCAAAAAATGAGGAAGAACATTTAAAAGATTTAAAAAGAATATTTGAAGCCCTAAAACAACATAACATCTCATTACAGTTAGACAAGACTGAATTTTTTAAAACCGCATTAAACTTTTTAGGCTACGTTGTAACCCCGGACGGATTAAAAACAGATGAGAAAAAGATTGAAGCTATTTTAAAATTTCCTTTTCCGCGTAATGAAAATACGGCGAGACAATTCCTCGGTATGACCGGGTATATGATAGGAATTTTATCAAAAACTATGCCAGAATAACCAGACCAATTTCAAATTCTTTAAAAACCAAAATATATGGCACAAAAGAAATAAAAGAGGCATGTCAGAAATTATAACCCTAACAGAAATCAACAGAAATGATGAGCAATACACCAATTTTAAAATACCCAGATTGGAAAAAACCATTTATACTAACCACGGATGCTAGTAATAAAGCCATCGGAGCTGTACTCTCACAGAAGGACGATAATGAAATAGAACACCCCGTAGCATTTGCTTCCAGAGTTTTACAAAATGCCGAAATAAAATATAGTGCAATAGAAAAAGAATTGTTAGCAGTTGTATGGGCGACACAGCATTTTAAACCTTATTTGTATGCCACAGGATTTATTTTATGTACTGATCATTAACCCTTAACGTGGATCTTCTCAATGAAAAATGGTAACACACGTATAATGAAATAGATATGGAAGCTCCAAGAGTTCGAATTCGCCGTTAAGCATATCCAAGGTAAAAGTAATTACGTAGCCGACGCACTTTCTAGAGGAATTGACGAAATAAATCATACCAGTGATGAGGAAGAAATGGATGTTGAATAATTGCTGAACCGAAATATTGTGGACGAAAACAATTCAGAATACGAAGCAATAATGGAAGATCTACAGGCACCATCAGAGGAAGATTTAGAGACAATTCATTCACAATAATCAAGTAATGAACAGGTACGAATTTGCGAACCAGAAAAAATGCGTTAACATAGAGAAGAATCAAATAATAATAAAAAGGGGAAATACTAAAATCAATTTTACTAAACCATTCGGGAAACGTCGATACAAATTAAACATTTACGGAAAATCGGATATCGCCCCATTGTTGGAACAAATTCTTGAACCTAATAAACCTTATGGAATAATATGTAAATTACCCAATGAAATAACTGAAAATTTATTTGAAGATTATTTTAAAACAATTAAACAAATAGTAGAAACACAATATCCATCGGTTAAATTAAAAAGATACAAACAGATAGTAAATGACATCGAAAACCCAAATGAACAAATAGAAATAATAGACAACTATCATTTAGGCAAAATTAAACATAGGGGTATAAATGAAACGTTTGAAAAACTTAAAAAAGAATATTATTTTCCTGGTATGCAAAATAAAATAGTATATTAATAAACAGAGTATATTAATAAATGTGAAAAAACCAAATTTCAGATTACACCAACGCCAGAAAGACCGTTTCAGGAATTAATGATTATATTTTTAATTTCAACAATGCAATAATTTTCACAGCAGTCGACACATTTTCGAAACATTTATTTGCCCAAACTTTACAATCAAAGAACGCAATTAATATCTGTAATGCACTCACCAACTACAGGACATATTTTCCGACACCGCTAAAAATATCGTTAGACCAAGAGACTGAGATGAAGAATAACTTAGTTAGACAATTTTGTGAAGAAAATAACATTCTCTTACATTATATTGTACTTCAGCCAGTCATTCAAATTCGCTAGGATTACTAAGCAGGGTTCATTCTACTATAAATAAGTTATTAAGAATAATAGGGAAAGAAAGAGACAAATGTTCAATGCAACAAAAATTAAGATTAGCAGTAATAGCCTACAATAATACTTTAAACAATAAACTAAAACTAACACTCAACGAAATTACCTTTGGAACCTCTAGATTAGAATCAGACAAAAATATTGACCTGACTGAACAGTACGTATTAAAATATCATAAGGACCAAGAACTACTACATAAATTAATTAGATCTAAAATAAATAACGAAAAGGAAACAAGAACTGAAAAATTAAATAAAAATAGAGAAGACTCCTTAGATATTCAAAAACAATTAGGAGACATAGACTATTTAAAAAATACTCAAGCAAAAATAAAAAGTCGGGACAAGGTTAAAAAAGTGAATGTGCTAGTAAAAGATAATATACCAATTAATTGAGTAATTTTGAATTGAGAAGTATTGTTTATAATAGAAGAAACTAATTTAAAGACCCCTATTTTATTTTCCTTTTGTTTAAACAATGTATTAATATTAAAATGTATTATTTATTATTAAGGAATATTCTGTTATCTTTTAGTTGTTAGGAAAATTGTAGTTTAGCATGTAAGTAACCTATGTGTAAACATAGTATTTTTGTAAATAGTTTAAGCATATTGTTAATATTAAGAAATGGACAAGGTCTAATCCTTTTGTTTATTAGAAGTCGATAACTGTATAAAATCCTATTCTAGTGATAAACGTGCAGGGTTTAATCTTTTTATTTTTAAATGTACAAATCCTAAACTTGGTACACAAGATATGATCCTTTTATTATTGTATAAATTTGGAATATAAGGTCCAATCCCTCTGCTTATAAAATGCTGTCACTTAGTGGAAAAGGTATTAAGAAATGTACAAGGCTCAAACCTTTTATTTATTGAAATTTTCAACTTGAATTGTAATCTAAGAACCTATTTACACTAAGATATTTCTTCCATCGGAGACCTCGGAACTCGGGGAGGGAGGAGTTATGTACGCCTAAATAGTGTTAGAAATATTTGTTTAATCCCTCTTCCAACCCTATGAAAGGATGCCCCCACCTAGCATCATCAGACATTCTGTACGTGACCGTTGAGGCGTGCAGTCATACTATGCTTATAATATATACTAAGTCTTGTAATAAGTTTTAACCTGTGTACTTGTTCTTGATCAATGTATGTAATTCTCAAAAAAGCTTCTTTTTTAAAACTTCAACCCGCGATACTTTTATATATATATATATATATTTTAATGACAACTTTAATTAATGTCATAATTGTTATGGTAAGTTTATATTAGATTAGGAATCGGGTTGTACTTACTAGGTTGTAAGTAAATTAGTGTTTGATATTTAATTGTAGTTGGATTAGCTATATCCTATCCCCATTGGCCCGTAACAATATTATTTCACAACAGAAATTAAAATTAATATTTTCCATTGTGACATCTTTAACCCGATTAGATGGTTGCGTACAAATATGTTCCATTATATATTTCCATGCTTTTTTAATATATGATTATAAAACATCAGAACCGAGTGATAATAAATCGACAAAACAAAAAAAAAGTTTCTCCCTCCATAAACAGGGAACCTATTCCCTGGAAGAGAACGTAAAGATGTTGTTATGGCAGATGATTCCAAACAAAAGGCCGTTCCATAAAACGTATTGGACGAAAAGGTACAAGATGAAAAAATAACATTACATGAGGAGAATGGCACCTCCCCTTGCCCTGCCACGTAGTCACGTAGGCCAAACTGATGTTAATAGCTTCAGAGCTCTGATCGGGGTGGCCAATAATCTTCCCCAGATATTTTCTATATCAAGAGGAAACTATCCCATTATTTCGTTACTTTCATAGAAAATCAGGGAACAATAATTAATTGTTAGTGTAGATATAATTACATTCTTCGTTTCCCCATATACAAATAATTAAATTATATATTTTACTGAGAGAAATAAGTAACTTATATCTAATAGTTCAGGCTTGAATTACAAGTCTTGAATATAATTTTTATCTTATTTAAGTACTATTAAATATATAAATATATAATACTAAATAAGTGTGGTACAGGGTTGTGGATCTAGTTGTCCGATTGTTTCATTATCAGGATATATACACGTCTTCGGAGCGTATAATTTGAAAAAATCTTTGAACATTATTTTAGATGTTTACAAGTATAAGGAGGAATTTTCTTTTTTGAATTTAGGCATAACTGTTACTGCCACTTCTTTTTAAAGTTTACTGTTTCGTAAATTGAACTTATTTTAACTTTATATGATCATAGAAAAAATACCCTAGGTTGTCTAAATTGAAGTACGATATGCATATTATTTGCTGTTTGTATTTTCGTTTTTAAATTTCTATTCTATCAAATATTTGTAGACACATTTTTTTTTATAGTATGATTCCTCTTTTTTAGTACATACTCTTATTAAACCAATTCCCCGAATATGGTGGTTTCTTGATTATTTTTCTTATGATAAATAAGAAGTTCTTAAATAAAATACAGATTTATTAAAAAAACTACAAAATTAGTTTTTCCGGATTATATGGAAAACATTAGTCAATCCAAGAATTCTTTTTCTTGTTTATTTAGGTTAGAATACATTTTGTTGATAATGGAAATTTTATAAAAAGATTAAAATCAAGACAGTAAAATGTGATATCAAATTAACCACCAATAACAGCTAGCATTTAGGGTTTATACTTTCACTTAAATTTTTCGATTATCTTCAAGTATCATTTACAGAGTTACGCCGAGTTACCTACAAACATATTTCTTTTATTTCTTGAATTCAAAATAATTTATGCTAAGAAATTAATGATATAAAAAGGATTAGTAAAGCCATACGATTGATGCCAACATCACCTACAATTGCTGGCAACGCACTTTTCACCCCACCCCAACGAAATCCAAATATATCATTTGGATGAAAAAAGTTCTGTTTTCTAAATGATTCCAAAATTCATAATAAGATAACTATAACCAAAAGCCTTATAAATTAGTGTGTAATAATGCTGACAAAACGAATATAATGGCATTTTAGAATATTTATTAGTTTTTAGAATTTTTTTTAGAATACACCCACTATTTACTGCATTGTCTATCCGTTGCAATGAGGCATGAGGAGCAAAATTGATGCTTCTCCTGGTTGAACGCTATTTCACTGTTTCCACTCATTGTGTCGCCTTAATCAAATGCCCGCCGTTCTAGATAGGTTCGTTTCTACCTTTGCAAAGTTTATAAACGCAGTCCGTTTCCTCTGTTCATTAAGAGAAGAGAAAAAAATTTCTATTTTTCATAGGAAAGCGCCTAATAGGGTTTTCTCCTTCCTCCCACCCCCAGCTTCGTCCTCGCTAATTGATGACTCTCATTTTTGCTCGTCTCCTGGGAGAGGGGGGACCTGAACCGGATATCGGTTCGAAATCCTGTTACCTCCCCTTGTCCCTCTGATTGGAGAAAGGATTGCTTCTGTTCGTCTTATTCACTTTTGAATTTTTTTTTTAATCACTGGCCAAATGATTGATGATAAATTGGTTTTATCAAGCAACATATTACATTTTAATGGAACATATTTCTTTCTATATCAACGCTCTCAAGTCCAGGTTAGCATAAAAATAGGATGCCTGTCAGGTCATAACTCCCTGATAAATTATTTACATACTTATGTAAATCAACTAACTAATAGTGATCTCTTATTATCACTTTACCATAAGGTGGAACTGTTAGTGTCAGATATCTTTATAAGTTGGTTTGATATAAATATATTACAAAATCATTAGCAAGAGCTTCATAGATGATGTAGTTAAATTATTTGAGTACAACTGATAAAATTGGTGTATTGATACATTCGACTCATCTTTCGGATCAGTTTCTTGTCGGTTTTCTAAGCTTTTTACTCATTTATTGAACTTACTTTACATTTCCTTGGATAGGAATCCTTATCACTAAAAACCAAAAAATTTGCTATGTTCTTGATCTAATTACTTTGGGCTTTTCTATCCATTCTATGCTATACCTCTTCCATTGAACTGCTTCCTTTGAAACATATTTTTCCTGCGTTCTACCTTCTTTTATAATTCCTAACCCATCCCTATTCGTAAAGCCTCTTTCTTAACTTCTTTTAAATATCAATTATTTTCCCACCTCTTGGATAAGCAGTCTTCAGCAAATTTATGAATAGCATGTATCAAATTAGATTTGAACAATTTTGTCTTTTATACATTTTTTTTCCTTGAATAATTTGTGTCGTAATTACTGATATATCGACTAGGCAAATAATGTGGTTAAACAATTTTATCATTAATTGTTTAAAAATGTCATCCATATTACTTACTGCCCCCTGTGAGGCAGATTGTAATATTTTCTCAATAATTGAGAAAAAAAAAAAAATGTTGAAGAATAAAGTTTTTTTTTCATTCCATTTCAGTTAGATGACTTAGATAAGTACAATGAAACTCCGATTATCATTATTAGTCCAGTAAAATAAGGCTCCAAATGGCCGTTTTCAAGAAAAAACTGCGGAACTTTTATTCTCAATGGATCTTTATGTTTTTTTGGGTGCTGAATCCGAATCTGAAGTTTGCTACCACGACAACCATCGGCTTTATATTCAAAATCGCTAAAAACGCCAAAAAAACCCGTTATTTTTGGTTTTATATCTATAACACGATACAAATATTAAATGTAGCTGGAACTAGTACCTACCATACATAATGAAAAAAAGAAATCCGAAATCGGACCATTTTACGCGAAGTTACGTTATTGGGAAAAAATGGAGAAATTGGCCAACTTGCCGTCAGTCCCACAGCTCCGCGAAAACACGTTTGTCGTACTCTTTTGGCTATAACTCTGAAACATTACTTTTTTTCATCTTAAAGCTGATTAAATTTACTATAATCTATAAATGAAGTTTTAATCAAACCCCGTAAAATGTACATCCCAGCCCGCTAAAAAACGTACTTTTGTAAAATCCAAGTGTTTTTTTGGCACATTTGTCGCTCTAACTCCTCAAATATTTGCCCGATCCCAAATTTCTTTTTTCTATCTCAAAGCTGATTCAATTCGCTATCAGATGCTATATATGTAAATTATATTAGTTCCTATAAACCATCCAAGGTAGCACGCTAAATGTGTATGTAAATTTAATCAGCTTTAAGATGAAATAAAGTAATGTTGTATCGGACAAATAGTTTCTGAGTTATAGCCAAAAGAGTACAACAAACGTGTTTTTGAGGAGCTGTGGGACTGACGGCAAGTTGGCCAATTTCTCCATTTTTTCCCAATAACGTAACTTCGCGAAAAATGGTTCGATTTCGGATTTATTTTTTTCATTATGTCTAGTTCCAGCTACGATTAATAATTGAAAACTTTCTTCGAAAATAGCTTTGCTATCGTCTTATAGATATAAAACCAAAAATAACGGGGTTTTTTTGGCGTTTTTTTGCGATTTTGATTATGAAGCCGATGGTTGTCGTGGTAGCAAACTTCAGATTCGGATTCAGCACCCCAAAAAACATAAAGATCCGTTGAGAATAAAAGTTCCCCAGTTTTTTCTTCGGCAAACCCTTATTTTACTGGACTATATTCAAGAATAAACTTTATTTTTCATTCCATTTCAGTTCGATAACCTAGATAAGTATGTAATTCCAATTAGAATCATTCTTAAAACTATTCTCTTAAATAGTAATTAATTGTATCGTAATAAACATATGAGGGGTAATTCGGGGGTGGAGGAATCCATGGTTGGAGGTTACAGTCCAGGTTCGATGAGGTATGAGAGGATAGGCTTTTTTATATTGGCCATCTTAAGCCTTGGGCTTAATTGAAAATATTTTAGATGAAATAATCAGAAAAAAAATAATAAAAAATTGGAAATGTCCTCATGAAACAGATGAGGATTTATTGTTTTCTGTAATAATTCTTTTAATTAGTTATCCACTATTTTCTCTTTGCTCATAAGGCCGTTTCGGCAATATCGGTTTTGCGTTTCGGCAAGTGGTGTGCGGGGAATGAATATTGATTCTACCCTGCCAATTACTATATGCAAACCTGCGATCTTTGGTTTATCTGGTCGCTAACGCATTTTGTTACCAGTGTTACCTCTGAGATATGACCGCTCCCTTATGGTATCTAGGATCTAAAATTAAATATGAATTGAATCTGGAAATTGATTCCAGACCCATAAAAAGCATATTTTAAAATATGTAATTATATTAAATTTTTGGAAATATTCAATCTTAACTTTTGCAATGTATTATGGGTACCCGGAGTAATGTTTTGTTAATAATTTATAATAAGACGGCGTGATCAAAAAGGGCCGGCACTCCTGTGATGTCGAGAGTAGGACTGTTAAGCCATAAAAACCTTCAGAGGAGATTTGGGTCAGACAAAGTCAAGTCACACCTTCGGAAAGATCGCCGCTGGTTACCTGGAAAAAGTTTGTCTACAAAACTTTCAGACAAAGGGATCTAAAAGAAAAGAGGAAGGGATACGTGGGTATGTATTCACGACCCTGGAAACGAAAGGGATATAGTTTTTGGTTAGAGAGTTTGATGGACGGATGGTGGACGAAGAGAGGAGAGACGGTCGGAAGTGAGATGGCTGAGAGGAGATGCTGGAGGTCCTCAGCGATGATCTCTTGAATGGCCAACCCAGAGAGATAGGAAGGAAGCCCTGATTATGACCAGACCCAATCCGCCGACTGAAGACCCATATAAGTTTATTTGTAAATTGTGTGCTGGCCTTGTAAGATAGTAATTGTATTCTCATTCTGTAGTTCCATCCATATATATATTGTATATCATTCTGTAGTTCCATATATATATATATATATATATATATATATATATATATATATAATATAATCGTTTTAATAAATAAAGTAAGTTAATATTCATGATAATTATTCTCTTCCTAAATGCCACTAAAGTAAGACTGAATTGGTTTGCACGTAGTGGAGCAGAATCCAATAAAGGTCATAAATAAAATAATAATAAATGGGGTTCTATGCAGACAGGAACACAGCATTTCTCATAAACCCCAAGAGCAACATAGCACTTTGATAGTAACTTATTTTGTAAGAGTACCCATATCGTGAAACCAGAAACAAACCTGCTTGACTGAAACATTCGAATATGAAAGATATAGTTACGGTTCATTTATTCGTTCACGTCAGGTTGGAAAACTGTTTTTCTTATCTTTACTGCCGTTTCACTTCTTCTTAACTCGGCTGGAAAATCAGATAGGTATGAACTCAAGAATTGAAGTCAGTTTTATCACGATTCGTGCCTATCCAAGCGGGAGGAGGGGTGGGGTGGATTCGGTGGGAGCAATGTGCCCCATCACTGTCTCTGTTGGGATTCTAAACAATTCTAGGGGAAGATCCTGATAATCTTGGTCGGGGTCGTCATGGATTCCCTTTCAGTGATACATTTCAATTATTTTCGATGTATTGTTTCTTAGTCTGAATTACGTTTTCAATATTCATCAGTGTCGATTTTTTTTTTATTGATTCTGCAGTGATGCTCATCAAAAATTACAGAAAACAAGAATAATGGTTCAAAATATATTTGTAAAATACATGGCTCGCTTGGATTTTAACGCTATATAAAACTCATTAATTTTTGTGCTCTAAACTAAACTAACTTTTAAATTATTTTCATTAATTAAAACATTTTTTTTTTCTAATTCAAAAATGTTTATCAGTTTTATATAAAGAAAAGCAGAAATGTTTTGTTCATTACAATAGGCAGACATAAGGTGATACATTCTAACAATAACTTATGACTATAATTACTTTATGAACTTTACCATGAATGAACTTTATTGCCCTGCTAAGAAAAAATGCTGTATCGACCAAAATGATCAAAATTTAGATTTTTGTTTTAATTGATTCCAATTCATTATGGAATTGATTTAAAATATCAAAATTGCTAATAAACCCCTTAATTTGGCTTAAGATTCATAATAACATTCGGCAATTTAAAAGTTTCCCAGTCATACTTTTCAGATATAATACTAAACTAAAAATCCGTAGATTTCTCTTTTTTATGAGAAACTAAATTTTATATATTTTTCATTGGAAAACGCATATTTAAATCCTAAATAGTGGTAAAAATATATTCTATTATTATAAAATATGACAAAAATCGAAAAAAAATATATCCAAACTTTGAGTCTATTTTTTTCTCTACATTTTCGTTAGCACGGCAGTATAATGATGTTAATATTTTTATTTATTATATATATATATATATATATATATATATATATATATATATATATATATATGTAATTTTTCTTGATATAATTCAATATTATTAAATATATTATTTTATTTTTTGAAGAGAAAAGCGCGATTTGCGAGTGCCCGGGGGTTATGGATCACTGAAGAGAGAAGATTTGCCTGGTTCGGATACGACCCCGGTGGCCTAGTTGGATAAGGCGCCACGCTAGAGAGGTGGAAACTCGGGTTCGAATCCCGACTGGGTCAAATCTTTTCTCTTCAAAAATAAAATAATATAATATATATATATATATATATATATATATATATATATATATATATATATATCTTTTTCTCTTCTGTAGTAACCCTGCAGAAGAGGCGTTTATTTTATAATTGTGCACACACCATGCAAAAAGCATATTATATGCATACAATGTTTTAAATAGCGTTTCTTCTGATACAAATCAAAATTTTTAAGTGTCAATAACTTTCAACAAAAATAAAATAAATTTTTTTTTATTTTTTTTTTTTTTATTAGAAATTGTTTGTTTATTTCGTTTAACGTCACTTTTATGCTGCTATGGCTAATCGGACGATGCTACGGTGGGAGTCCTAAATTTTGCCTATCCAGGTATAATTAGGATAGGGATCTTTAACGAGTACCTGACATCGCACAGGCTCGGGACCCCCATTTTACGTCCCTTCCGAAGGACGGCATAGCTAAGGATTTTTTACTCCCTTTAAAAAATCCTAAGGTCATCTGCCGGGCTGCGAACCCGCGATCTTGGGTTTAGTAGGTTGCTATGCTAACCACTACACCACAGGTGACCCATTTATTAGAAATTTACAACTGAATTAAAAAAACACATCAAGTAAATATGCGGTATATATGATACATAATGACATGAATAAAACTTGTAGAGGAACTACCCATTGGTAGTACTCTAATGAATATTTACAAAAGAAGATCACGGGGCCATCTTCTTTTCAGACGCCTCGGAGGATGGCCAGGAATGGAATGGGAAGCAAGTTGTGCAACAAGTGGATTTAGTTGAGCTGTGAGTTTATTATGAAAGGAAATGTATCTGGTTCGTGCCAAATCGGCAACATATGGGATATTAAGGTCATTGTGGATCAATTCATTTGTGAAAAAGTAAGGAGCATCTAGGATTTTTCGAAGGATTTTGGATTGGAGTGATTGGATGCGGGAAGAATTCGATGGTTTGGTGGATACCCGTAACTCTATTCCGTAAGTCCTAATAGGTCTGATAATCGTCATAGAGATGAGTTTTTTGCAGTGCATCGGGAGATTTGAACGTTTGTCAAGTAGGTGTTGTAGTAGTCGAAATCGACGTGCAGCTTCTTGTCTTTTCAATCTTGTATGAGGGTTCCAGGTAAGTCTCTTGTCCAGATAAAATCCAAGGTATCTTATCTGTTACATTATTTAATGGTACTTCATTAAAGGACACAGGAGGACAGGGTGAGGTAGATTTTCGACGTAGGGTAAAGGTTATTTGCAGGGATTTATCTCAACTTTCCAGTTATGACACCATTCTTTAAGGGAAATGATATGTGACTGGAGTGTCTGGGATGCAGCAAATGGATCATCATTGACTGATAACGCGCTTGTGTCATCAATAAAAAAGAAACTAAAAAAAACTGAATAAATGAATAAACTGGAAAATGAACGAGGAAAAATATAAACAAAATAAAAGAACAATGGGAATGTAAATTGGTTGATGCACTACACAATTTTTGATTTAGTCTTTGTGTATTTTCAGAATATTACTATGTTCCAAAAGTTCTTTTTTATATATAAGGTATAAAGTTTTTTGTGGAAGAGGACACGTACCAGCTTCCATTAGAGAAGCCCTAACTAATTTGTGTCTCTCGTCTTCGTATAAGTGGCAGTAATTTAAAATGTGCAAGAATGTTTGTGGAGTTAGTCCGTTACATTCACAAGCGTCTGAGTTTTGTAAGTGAAATCGTTTCAGATAATGGTTCGTTTGTCCGTGTTCTGTAAGAAATTGAGTTAGATTGTGATGAGTACTTTTAGGCATTTTATAGTTTTGTGGTGTTATATTTGGAATATATTTCTGTAATGGCCGTCCTTTAGTAGATTGTTGCCAATGTCTGTTCCAGTCCTCAATCAAGTCAGTTAGTATGTATTCCTCTATATACGTGAAAGGAACTGTTAGTAAGTTTGTATCATTAGCAGCTGTCTTAGCCAATGTGTCCGCTTTTTCATTACCTGAGATGCAACTGTGTCCTTTTATCCATGTCAGAAACGTTCTTATGACACGGTCCATTAATTTTATTAGATTTTTTCTAAGTTGTACAGTAAGTATGTCTTGTATTTTATTATTTTTTATAGAGTCTATCACTATTCTATTGTCAGTATATATATATATTATTTATTTCTAATATCTTAAGTGTGTTGTATATTTATGACAAAGAAAATCAGTAAGTAACAGTAAAGTAAAGTAACTCAAATTCAGTAAGGATGGTTGTTAGGTTCGAATCTAGTTGCTAATACTGATATCTATCACATGCTGATAGGTATTTTAAAATGACCATAGTAACAATTTCATAATGAATATCATGAGTTAATAAAAACATTCCAATGTTTGAGATAATTAATTATGATTAATTTCATATAAAAAATTAATGTTACCTAATATAAAAACACGTCTTCCTAACAATTTAAAAAAGAATAATAGTTGTATTTATTTCAAAAGTCAAACCAAATGGTGAGTGCATAGTTACATATCTATGCAATGGTTTCCTCTGTTTTATAATGTGAGAGATGTTTTAAGTTTTTTTTTTTTTTTTTTTTTTAATTTAGTTGAGATTTCTGGTTGATTAGGGGTTAAATACCTTACATCTTCTTACCGCATCAGAATAAAGAGTTACTGTACAGGTACCTATTCTAGCCAGATATAGTAGGTCGAAAATTATTCTGTTGATTCGTCACGAATGTAATATCCACCTGCTCGGATTGGATTCCAACCTAACCACAGCTCTTCAATGGATATTGCTTAAAACGCTCAACGAGCTGTACCTCAAGTCAGTTTTGATTTATTAGTCATGTCTATAAACATAATTTCACTATTAGAATATACTATATAATGCACTTGTAGTAATTCACTTGAAGTACGCATTTTATGGCATTGGGTCGTAATAAACAGGAATACAATCAGATAAAATAATCGAGTTACATCCTTATTCAATCAAAATAAATACAATTATTGCTATTAAAATTTTAACAATTTAAGTATTAACATTTTTATGTCCATCTGTTACTGAAGTTATTTATTTTATTTAGATTTATCAACTATCTCTCCTCATGCCTAAACTTTCAGTTATTTATATTTATGCTAATGGTCATTTTTCCGTATTTAAGAAGTGCGGCTTTGAGAATTAAATACGAAAAAATAAAACGATCTATGTTAAGTTTATGGCTTTAAATTAAATTGGTCTCCTCCGCATTGGAGCGCAGAATGTACTGCACGGGAGCCTTTCTCGACGTGGAACAGGCTTTTGACCGAGTCTAGCGCCCAGGACTGCTTTACAATCTCCGTAAATTCCTACCTTCTACATTTTTCCTTATTCTCCGCTCATACCTCGGTAATGGAACTTTTAAAGTTAATCATAACTTTTCCTATTCCTCTCTCTTTACTCAATCTGCAGGTGTTCCTCAGGGAAGTATCCTAGGTCCTATCCTCTACACGGTGTATACAGCTGACATCCCAACTCATCCTACCATTGTCCTCCACCACTTACGCTGATGACAAATGTGTATTATCAGTAAACAATGATCCCTTCATTGCCTCCCAAACACTCCAATCCCATATCCTAAGCCTTCAAGAATTGTGTCAAAAATGGTGAATCAAAATAAATCCAAAAAAATCTCACCGAATAACCTTTACTCTTCGTCGTAAACCTACGACTTCCTCTCTTAGAGTATGCTTTAATGATATTTCACTAATCCCTGTTAAACAGATCCGCTACCTAGGACATCACTTGGACAAACGTCGTACTTGGAATCCACAAACAAGACTAAAACGACACGAAACTGCCCGTCGTCACTGATTACTTTATTAGACAAACGTTCAAAGCTTCTAAACAATTAAAAAAGACTAATAAACATGACTGTGATTTGACCTATTTGAACATACGGAGTTGAGCTTTGGGGCTTCACTTAACCAATCAATTCATCTCGTATTCAATCCTTACAATCCTTAAAATCCTGTGAAAAATCCTCAAGGCTCCTTACTTTTCGCCAATAACCTGAATCCATTAACATCTTAATGTTCCATATGTTGCTAATTTAGCCCTAACCAGATATCTATCCTTTCATGATAAGTTCCATAACCACTTAAATCCCCTAATTTCTCAACTTGCTTCCCACACCATTCCGGAAATCCTCCGAGGTGCCTTAAAAGAAGATGGCCTAGTGACCTTATTTTTTGTGAAGTGCGATGAATTTTGTACTTTCGCATAGAATTTGGTTTTTATTAGTTATTGGTATCGATACACGATATATCGATATTTTTCTCCCTATTGTCGGATATTTTCATATCGATATTTTTTCTTACGATATATCGTTTGTTTAAAATGTAATAAAATCTTGCGAAAAATGTTTAAATGATTGAAGATTTTTAATGTTTAATGTTATTAATGCAACTGTTCCAATTTTATGTAAGTTATCAGGAAATAAGTTGGTACTGTTTCCACTTCATTGGCAACAGAGTGATTATTTTATAGACAAGAGCAAATCATTACCAACAAGGAATAAATTACGTCGAAAATTGTTATTTTTCCTACAATTCACCGATGTGTGGGATTTAAATTGTTGACCTCAATATTGTTATTTTAAGTACATATATCTACTGCCTACTGTTTAATTCATAACAAACTACTTTTAGATTTAAACATTTGAATTAATTTTGTTTCTATTTTATGTTGTAAAATCAATTAAGTTTATGATATTAAAGCAACTACTGCTCTACTTCCGCTCCCACCCAAAATACATTTTTTACCGAGATACCTTAAGGCAATAAGTAATATAGATGACAACAAATTCACACACACGATATGTACACATTAGGGAAATAACAACATTTCAATTATAACACATTAAATATTAGATGATTTTGGTGAATCTGTGGTTCGATATCGTTACTTAAATTAGTTAAAACGGTAAAATATACAGGAATATAATGTAACGTGATAGGAATATTTTAGATGACATTTCCTGAGGAAAAAAATTAATAAATAAATAATAAAGGTTTAATAGGTAATCGATTTAGGGCTGATTATCTAAGCTGGTGCCTGAAGAGGCAGTCACATCACAATATATCGATATATCGTTATTTTTGGTCACCAACAAATTGTGTATTGATATTCAGAGGTGAAAACATCGTCGATATTTTTCTTACGATACCCATCCCTAGTTATTACAGTGAGGCTAAGACTCCAGGACACACATTATGATGTAATTACTTAGATCTCGTTTTCAGAAGTGGTGGAGTCTTCGTGAACTGGACTAGAGTACCATCTATGAGCGGGAAGAGAGGAAGTGGCAGAGCCTTCATTCAATTGGAGAAGACAATTTATTCAGGAGCACGCTCTGTGGATTAATTGCTTGAGAACCCCCCCCCCCCTCTTGCCTATTTAAACAGCTCTTAGATAAGGATACCTCTAACCCAATTCTCTTGGGCAATTCGGTTCTGTTCCTTCTGCCAGGGTTCCTCTCAAGAACTAGAGTCTATGTCTGGATCTTTCAAGTCAAAGAGCACGCGATAATATCCATTAGGGCCATTAGTACCCTGACCTGCTAGTTGAATAACTGAAGATAGGTCTCATGATGGAGTCACGGGACTCCTAGAGCTTATTAAAAATATAAAGTAATTGAGATTATAAAGTAATGAAATTGATTTATGTAGTAAAGAAATAAAATTTATAGTAATTTTATGGTTGTCAGCGATTTCATTTGCCTGAAGGATCATCAAGTGAAGGGTTTGCTGCAAAACGGAGGTGGCTTCACTTATCAATTTTTCGTAAAAAAAAAAAAATATATATATATATATATATATATATATATATATATATATATATATTATAAAATCAGTGTAAAATTAAACAGACTTGCTGCAAACAAACATAGAGGCATTCCCATGTTGTGATTATGATAACTAACAATTGGATGTAAGTCATCTAACGAAGCAAATATCCATGTATTATATCACAATATTTTTTATAAGCTCCTATTTTCGACTGGAACTACCTCTTTTTTGAAGCCTATTCTCTAATTTCGATTTTTTATTGTCACTTAACCTTCTTTATCTTACATCATGGTGATAAAAAAAAGTTGCAGACTTTTACACAGTACAGGACAGTAGCTAGTAGAATGCAATTGTTTTGGAAGGAAGGTGTTCTCTTCGACTTCCTTTATTTATCCTGCTTTTGCCTCTTTTTAGCTTCCTTGTATATTGTGTTAGGCTTATTGATAACTACTACACCATGCTTCAAGGTCCAAAGCAAGGCTAAAATCCATTTTAGCAGGCAAGCAGAACACTATCAATATATCAATTAAGCAAAACCACTCGAACTTTTTCTCTCCAAAATGTAGGATTGTGCTGGACTATTAGGGATTCCTCCTAAATGAGGGACTCCGCAGGAGGGTCGAATTACCCGGAGAGTTGGACTAGCGGGAGGCGGATTAGTGAAGTTCTAATGCAATGAAAAATAAAATAAAGAAATAAAGTTATCAAATGAAAATAAACAGCATCCAACTATCAATGAAATAAAATAAATGATTAGAAATGATAATATAAAATAAATTAAGACAACAATTGTAGAAACAAATAACCTAATATAGACAAAGAGGAATAATATTGAATACAGTTATACTATGTATGCAATATTTACAAGCATTATTAGCTTGAAAATAATATTGATCATTTGAACAGAAATCAGAATATCATTTAGGTGCAAATTTACTTTATATAATTAGTAAAGATGTTCTGTTTGACTTATTGGCTTCAATCCAAACTGTATCAACACAAAATATAGTTTGATTCAAAGTTGAAAAATCGTGGTAGATAACCCTTTATCAAACCTAATGCCTGAAGCATCTTATATTCAGGCTTGACTAAAACTATCGATTTCAGTAGTTTGTTCTATCCTTCCAGAAAACACTCATATACCAATTTTGAAATTTCATCTTCCCAAACATGCTTTACAGTGTTATGGTGTACAGTTTATGAGAAAACTTGATGATAAAGTAAAATGTCTAAGGAACTGTTTTTGCTGATACTACTTCAACTCTTCCGAGTAATTTCATCTTCTCTGCTTGGTTGGAGTAGCTTTACCCCCTGCTTCCCGCAGTCAGTATTTTCCTCGAACTGTTTTGATTCCTACGTTTTTAGGAGTTCGAAGAAAAAAAAAAAGTTTATTTCTATGCCATCTTCTCCAAGTCGAACTTATAAATAGTTTATTTCTTTGGTTTGTTTAAATTAAATTACTCTCATGATTTATTTTAATGTTTTCCTTTCAATTTGATTAGAATATTGTATAATAAAAATTATCATAACATCTATTGTTGGATGTTATAAGATAAATTTAAGACACTTTTTTTATATTGTAGATAGTTTTTTTTTTATTTACATGGGGGATTTGATAAATGTGATCATGGAAAAAGTTATATTTTGTTGAGCGATGAAGTTGATGCAGTCGCTATAAACAAGACGGCCCTAGGTGACAGAGCCATTAAGGTGCAGGGTAGTTATAAAGTTCTCGAGGTGACGGGCTAAGACCGCAGGCCATCGGTGATGAATAGTTCCGCCTTCTCCCTTCCTCATAAATTAAATTTTTTCGTAGCCTAGTTTAAAGAGGGCGGAGCTCTAGTCACTGGAACAATGGGACCATCGTCCATGGACCTGTTTGCGAAGATCCAAGATAAAAAAGTCGAACCAAACCGCAGTGATGTATGTCCTTTTTATGCTTTATTTAAAAAAAAAAAAAGTTTGTCTTTTAAATTGAATCCTGATCACCCTGTGGGTCGTTATTCAAGATAAACCGTTGTATGATAAACCCTACACGTTTTATTGACAGCGGATCTCTCATTTATTTTTTTCCGAACGATTTATCTGCCAATTCTCTGTTCCAGTGGTCAGATCGTTTTTTAATTGCATGTCGGAGCAGTGCTATTGGTTATACAAATTTGTGGGGACGTTGAATTATCTAAAGTGGTAGCAAGGAGGATCCAGGTCCAATATCTATGAAAAAGGAATTCTGTTTTCCTAAAAATGTTTTCATACATTACCGTTCTATATGTATATAGAAATTTGTTTTTGGCGGATAACTATGTAGATGGTAGGGTGCGTAAAAAAAAATTGCTGCATTTCATAATTTGTTCATTACTTATGCTGCGTCCTCATAGAATTCTGTACCGACCCTTGTCAGCAAAGCTCTTCTCACATTTACATCTTATATATTTGTCCATGTCTTATATATGCAAATATTTTCGAGAAACGAATTTTCTCCTGAACCATAAATTTCCTTATATTCTGGAGTTATCTAAACTACTAAAATTGTAATTTAATATTATGTATTTTTTTCTCTATTTCTTTGCATTGTTTAGATGTCAGATATTAAACTGTGAATTACTTTTTAATTTTTATTTATTAGATCTTTCGCTTGGTCGTAAACACCCTTAAAGTGATAACCCACCTCATGTTACTGTAAACCATGGTTTCCATAGCCAGGCATAGCTCGATTGCCGTACTGACCGGGACACAAATCAAAATTGAAGAAAATTGGTGTAGGTACAGAGCGTTCCACGCAGTCTGATATGAACTTTGCAACAGAATACTTACAAACTGAAGGAAGTTGGGAGCATAAAGTAAGGAAAATAAAGAGTGCCAACATAACACTACTGAACAATACAGCGTTCCCTGCGATCTGGTGGCGCGGAGTTGCGTACGCAAAACATCAAAGATCACTCGAAAAATTATGAAAGTTCTACAACTACGCCGAAGATATAATATTACGCCACTTACACCGCTGAAGGAATTAACCAGATATACAGAAATTTATTCATATTCTCGGACTGGGACATATGATGGGTCGACCGGGACGGAATTTCTATGCCGGTGACATGTCCTGGTGTACCGGGACGTTTGGCAACCCTACTGTATAGCCAATTTTCCAGTGCCCTTCTCACCGAGGTACTTTAAAGCATTCGGGGCAATGGCACGTCGATGTATATATGAAAAAGACATATATATATATATATATATATATATATATATATATATATATATATATATATATATATATATATATAATATATAATCTGTTCGAAATTTAACAACCTTGAGAAGATTTAAAAACTTTCTACTTGCAGCTTGCTGATTTAAAATCATACTATCAAATTCCTTAGTTCAGTTTCCAAATTTTTAAGTTCTTTATTGATTTAAAACAGTCTTGATTCATTGCTTAGTGTAGTCTTTTTTATTTTATTTTACAGCCTTCCACTGATTTGAACTTTATCTTTTCTTCTTATTCTTTCTTTTCCTCCCTTCTGTCATCCATTACTTCTCACCGCCCCCTGGGAGTGGACTTCTTCTATAATACTCAGGTTGCTCCTCTATAACTTGTGCTTCTTTTTTTTCCCTTTTTTGTCACCAGTTATCAGTCACAGATCTTGAAATATTTTTTATTAATAAAATATATTATTGCTTTTTTATATTAATAGTCATGTTTTTATTTATGTATGGATAATCCCAAGATTTCAATAACTTCTTTTACTTTTTTAACATTAGTGATTCATAAAATAAAAATGTTCGATGTTTCAATATTTAAAAATAAAACCATTCTTTAAACTAAAAATATTGCTACACAGCTTTACAGAAAGCCAAACATTTTGTCATTATTCTATCTACTTTTACTATACCATTATAGACATAACAGTCTTCTGTATTCCTAATATTTGGTTTTAATGTAACTAGGCATGGACTGATTAATTTTGCTTTTCAAAAACTAAAAAAAAAAATGGCATTTTTCTTTTAAAAAAGTGGGTTTTATTTATATTTATATATATATATATATATATATATATATATATATATATATATATATATATATATATATATATATATATATATATATATATATATAGTCATATCATATTTATAGTTATTATTATTTATTATTTTTATGGTTTATAGTTGTTGTATAATTTCATAGTTAGTAAATATTTAACTAAAAACTAGATTTGTTTAGTATTATGGGTACAAATAAATAATTTGTAAATATTATTTTTTGTTAAATTTTTCCAAAAAATTATATTGGAATAGTATACAGGCAGTTTCTATTATTTGTGATAAACTAATGAATTAAAAACTGTTATTTAATATTAGCAGTGTTATGCCCACAAAATATTACGCGGTTGTAAAAACTTGGTATAAACTTAATATATTTAAGTTAGTTAAAGGAAAGGTTGACAGTAAATTTTTTTAGGTGCCCATTAGAGACCTCTTTCCTTTAAGATTGACGATATTATTTCAGGCTGATGGTTGTTTCTTCTGCATTGCCATTTGTATTTTTCATGTCTACTTTTACCGTTCCATTTATTTTGTACTTTTCTTTTTGATTCTTCTGGTGTCAGGGAGGTTTTGATAAAGCGAGCTTTTAGTGGTAAGGCAATTTAACAAATTTATGAATCCTAAAAGTTTCTTTTCCTTTCTGTTCCGGTAAGCCTAAGTGATTGTCTTTGCTTGAAGGAAAGGAATATTTTATGGAAAATATCTAAATTTATTATTAATCGAGAAAATCTGAAAGAATGTAGATCATTAAATAAAATCCATTTGCTAATATATTGCAACATGACATTGCCCTTAAGGATGATAGTTCTTGATTATTTACACAGTGAGTTGCAATTCACTGATTTTGCACTACACAAAAACTATCCCAACATTAGGCGTGGCAAATATAGGTAACGTTATCTAGAAACCCCTCTACCGTTGTCTTTACCGCTTCCTTGTTTAATCCTATCTGAGGTTTTATAATTAATCAAAAAGCTAACCTATTAAAAACCTTCAGGGTTTGACTTGTTCACCGCTAAGCTGCGATTCTATACGAAAGAATTCTGTTGTTTCTAAATATTATGTTAAACAATAATACTGATTCAAGGATTAAACAAAAACACTGCTTCGCCATACCAGTTAGTCATATTTCTCTTATTTTTGAAAACCTATTTTACTTACTAGTATACAAAAAACAAACTAATAATCCCAGCAAATCAATTTTGAATTTACTCTGTTGCATATTAACTATATATTGAAATGGATTTAAGGTAAGATTTTCCTTCCTCCCCTGGTTGGAGGACTTAAGGACTAAGGGCGTTAAGCCCCCAACACTTCAGATTTCGTAAAGGAAGACTTAGTGTTTGTCACAATTTCAGAGGACACACTTTGTAAAAAAAAAGGAACAATATTCGCTCATTTGTTATTTTTTTTTGTAGGTATTCTAACTAGACCTGATAAATTACCATCAACATACGCTCACCACGATTCAATATTTTAGTGCACATAATGATTACCGCAGATTCATTAACTTTACATTACCACTCACTACAAGACTAGTAAAAGAAAAAGAAAATAAATTGAAGTAGTATTAAATTTCGAAAAATCACCGTGCTCAGACATCCTTCTGATCTTGATTTGGACTCTCCCCTGTATGTATCTACATCCGACTAAAAAAAAAAGAGGGACAAACCAAATTAATTTTGTAGGACATAATTTAGATTTAAAAAAAAAGGATTCTCTTAAACCTGCTCTTAGAATAAGTGTTTGAGACATGTTTAAAAAAAATAACGGTCCTGCTTCCTGATTTTTGAAAAAAGTTCCGGAATGAAACTCAATTACACGGTTCTCCCAATCTTAAGTTTACTTCCTATAATGTGAAGAGTATAGTCTACTGTTATAGTTGAACTATAATAAATGATATAACAAAATAATCATATATTATTTTATATAATTATATTTTATATAAACAGAAGAGAGGGAAGAGAAAAATGAACAGATGAGGGAGTATTGGAGAAAGCGTAAAGCTAAATTGGTGGCTTAAACGTGGTCCTTAGCTGGCCTGTATCGAAAAAAATAATAATATATACCCAAAGATTGTATTTTCTGTGGGTTACCACTGTCAGGATTTTGAAATATCGTATAATAGAGATTAATAAATATTCGTTTTATTTCGAATTGTCACAAACAAAACTAGAATTTAGCCTTAGCTTAACGTCCTTAATTATGTTTCCTAGGCTTACCGTATGATGGGAATTATAGGATAAACTGGGAAGCCAGTAATCCCCATGCATATCGCTCAAACAAAATGTGTTGGGCCATGAATGTTGAATGGATATGAATAATGCAGAATCTAAGGGAGAATTAGTACCAGACGTGGACGGCTTTCAAACATTAACAGAGATCCTAGAAAACAAAGAGGAAGTTTACGCAACCTTTACAGGCTTCTCAGTAGTTGATTTAAAATTTCTAAAACATAAAATATAAATGGCGTATTGTTTTTTCCATATTTTTATATATACCAGCTACGAAATAAAGCGAAAAAAAGGAATTAGACAGCTAACAGATTGATAAATGACGATAGCATGCAGTGATGTGTCGGTACCAACATATTTTGATTCTCGATTCTCTCTACTGATACCTTAGTTTAAAATTAAATTGATATTTCAAAATATAATAAGCTACAAAACAAATCAATTGAAAAAATAACGATTATAATTCAAGAAATAAATTAGTAACCAGCTATTAGCATTTATTACCCACGGCATATAATGTATGTTGTTAATTATAATATAGACAATGTACAATCATACAATCTTATTAAAATTCTTATTAAACGATAAAAATTCCAAGGTTTCATCTATTGATTAAAGAGTGAAAATGTTCTAAACTCTTTCGCTAAACATTGTAGACACACTCAATATGTTTTCATTGAGTGTCAGTGTTCGAAAACTAGTATTTACAAGAAATAAAATTGAAAATAATCTTTATTCTTCGACAAATCGTCTCATAAAATGTTATTACTGTCTGAGAGGTATTATTTTTTGATTTGAGATTGTAATCTTATTTCTACATTTTCCAGTAACGAATAAATGTTTTCAAAAAACTGAAGTTTAGTTTGCAGTTGCATTGGATTTGTTATTAATTCTGTACAAGGGAGGAACTTTTGCCAACGTCAGCGGTATCATTTGGTTCCTAGGAATCGACTTTTATCATCGGTTCATGATACCGGTTCTTTTCTCAAGAATAGATTGAACCCGGAATCGACTTTTAATATCGACAAATCCCTAATATCATGACATAGCTAAATATTAAAAGAGCAGCTCTGAATATGAAAAAGTTTTCGTAACTCACGAGATAAGACTCACTATTGGTTTTTTTATTGTTTATAATATATTCTCGTTTGAAATAGTCCAAATAACTAAATTTACGAGTTTATTTATTAATTAGGGAAGCAGTTTTCAGGGATTGTTTAGGACGATGCCGATTCGCTTTCAACCTTTTCCTTATAACTGAGCTGGAGAGTGCACTTAAAGGGTCTAATACCACTCATCCAGTCCTAGCTAATTCCTGCAGTGAGTGAAAAGTATTAAAGGAGTGGTTAGAATATCCAAGCTCACTCCGGTTTGCCTTATTGTGATCATATAGAAGTCTAGCAGATCCGATTTCATGCGATTGAGGTATGTGTTTTTCTCAATACTATTCTGCTTTCTGGAAATGAAATCATATCAGCCATAGGAATGTATAATAATGGCTAAGCCCGCTGGCATAGATTTGATAAAATATTTAAATAACTTTGGCTGAAATTATTTAAATTAGGGTTTAGAGGTAAATTTGTTCGGTTATTCATATCACTTTATAGTCGAGCTAAAATTAAAATAAAAGTTTTACATTTTCCAATGGCATTGCAATTACAGAAGGTCTGTTGTAAGGGTAATCCTTAAGTCCGGCGCTATTTAATTTATTTTTGAGAGTGATATCGAGGATTTTTTAGGAGCTTAAGGACTCACCGGTATTCCATTAAATGAACAAACAGAATTTATCTTTCTTCTTTATGCAGACGACGTAGTTCTGTTTGGTCATTGTAACACAAATTTACAAGAGAAGTTAAATGCCTTAGACGAATACTGCCTTACTAATGGCCTTAAGATAAACTTTGAAATAACCAAAATCCTAAACTCTACCAATGGTAGACCTAAAAAGGAAAGAGGAATAATAATTGAAGGAAACATTATAAAATTTTTTAATTAATTTAATTGGGTGTACTTTTTTCGCGATGTGGTTTATTCTTAAAACTAACAAGAGATTATGTTTCTTGTGGAAATACAGCAATACAAGCGGTACTGGCTACATGTAGGAGAGCCAGAATTTGAATGCATTTAGTCCGGGACAAGCTTAATAGCACAATGATGGACAGCAAAATAATTAATTATTAGTAAATATATGGGGTTTGAGGTATTTGAACGAATTAGAAAAAATAAGCACAAATGTTTATAAGAAGTTATCTATATGGTTTGCAATATGAAAGCTAATGAAGGCCTCGGTCATACTCTTTGTACATGCCCAGTTTATAATGGCCTGCATAACTCTTATTACCCTGGGGTAGATTCAAATGATTGCTTTCATATACGTTTCATTTAAATGCAGAGATAATCAAATTTATTATTTAAATTGAAAAACTTGTATTTACTTTTATTCTAGGTTATGTTTAATATTCTATGTTATATTATTGGTATTATTATTTGTGTAGTATTATAATGTACATAATATTTGTATTTGTATTGTATTTCATAGTACATAATAAATACCTTGACTCATTTATATGGGACATGGTCCTGCTTACAAATAAATAAATAAAATACCATTTTGCTTTTTGGCTAACGTGAGCTCAGTTCTATATCGTATTATTTATGGAACTGTTTTTTCACTAATACACCACGTTTACTAGTATTTTTCTAGATTAGTTATAGACCTATAGAATTGTATAATTGAAAAATCATATTTATCATGTAATCTTAATAAATATTTGTTGTCACTCTACTTCTGTAATTCATAGGATATGATATACGTTCAGTTGTGGTTAATTCTAAGCATTGATTTTGGATAACTTCAAAACTTGGCCAGATCAATTCGCCTTTACGTACATAATATAATGAAATTTCAATAACCTTATTGAGTCCTTGTAAACTTTAAATACACTTTGTATAACTATAGTGTTTCCCAGAACCACAATCTAATAAGCCTTTAATATGATATTGGTACTCTCTAGTCTTACTCCACACAATAGGTTGTCCGGAATTGTTATGGTTGACCATTGTGGTTTAAAATGGTTAGGAATTCAATTTGACTGCAAACAGCCGTTGTCCATTGAGGAGCTTGGATCGAAACACAATCAATGTCCTTTAATATTACAGAATGAACGAGTATTACTAATTCACATGTAAGTCATTCATATTCGTAACTCAGGGTGTTTTTTTAATTCAGATCTGGCTTATTTAATTATTATTATTATTTTTTTCAGAAAAGAAATTGTGGGTTAAAATGTTTAAAAAAGAGAAAAGTAAAATTATTGGACAATCTTACCTAAATGAATATCAAACAGTCAAGAAAAAATAAAAATAAGATGTTTTTGTTATGTCTTCATTTGAAAAAAAGAAACTTAGATCATTTCATATTGTAAAAGTCATGAAAATTGTCCTAAAGAAGTATGCCAATGATGAGGGCTAAAAATATCAGACCTGAACAAGTGGAATATTTCAAATATCTTTGGGGTCCTCCTCATTGAAAATGATTTATTTTTAATTTTTTTTATTACGTGGGCACAAAGGGCGCAGTTGTCCCGGAGGTCAGTTATTGCGAGATAGTCTGGGCTGGACTGTCAACAATTTGGATTCGCGACAGCGTATATCTGTGTGAACGATCCAGTGTTGAGAAAGTTAGCGATTTTCTTAGACTACAGTAATTTGGTGATTTTTTAGGGAAAAGAGAAAAATTCTTTCTTCTAGCCAGCTTCTTATTTATACTATTTTTATTAACATTTTAATGTTATTTTTTATTGTTGTTTCATGCAACGCACGCAGGCCTCTCAACGCTAAATTATAAAGTCTAAACATCAGATAATAATAAGGCTATATAGTAATAAGACGCGGAATTCCAACTTCGCTATTCATTTCAATGACAATGACCATGAATTCAACAAAGACTAGGGAGTGAAACTAATACATAATGCAGATGTATTTAATAGTCTAAAATTAAATATTTATGAATTATTCTGTATTCTGTATTCTGTACAACTGTACCGACAGACTGCCTTCTGTGTGACATAGATACTACAATGCAGTGCAATAAAACTCAGCGATCCTACCGATGCGATATTTATTGCTGACGCTGCGACAGACTGCGCCCTGTGTGCACTGAGTCCTCAGACAGGTTTAGCAATAATAATATATACTGATTTTCTTTTATTTTTTATTATTTTTGTTATTAAAAAACGATTATTTGTTGATACCAGTGGTGCTTGAAAATCGAACGATACATGGCGAGCTGCATTCAAGAGAGGTTACAAAGGTATGGTATCATATATAGCTAGAAAATTTTAATAAAATTTACTTATTTTCAATTAAATTGTTATTAAAAAAGAGATAAATGCGTAGAGCAACATTTGGATACCATTGATGTTTGAAAATCGGCAGATTTGTGGTTATCACCACTCTGCGACAGTTTACAATGGTAATTTAATTGTCTCTGTCCGTCTGGATTTCCAAGTTATACATTAAAATTAAAAATTGAATATCCAATTATGATTTTATGTCATCTTAATAGTGCCAAGTTTAATATTATTGTTATGCGTGAAAGTATTTAGAAAATATTTCTTATTCGCATATAAGATTTTTATTTAAAAAAAAAAAAAAATATATATATATATATATATATATATATATATATATATATATATATATATATATATATATATATATATATAAATATATATAAAACTAATAGTTTAAATTAAATTAAGTTCTTTGCTTGTGTGAGCGGATGAAGCCGCGATGCTTGTTTTATAGTAAAAGGAAATTAACTAAAAGTACTAAAATTTTAGTCTACAAATCAACTACCCATAATAATTTATTTGTAGGTGTTATGGTATTTGACAACTAAAGAAAGTTCTACATACAATCAAGATGAGGTACCTACTTCATTAAAGTGGATGGATTGAAATTAGAAACGCAGTTATAAGAAGCAAATTATAAGTCAAGTCAATATTGTCGGAGAAAATACTTGGAGACCGTATGGACATATAAAGCGCATGCCAGAAAGTAAATAGAGTGGACAAGCATGTTTACGAAACAAACAATGATGATATAAGAGGCTGAGGAAGACCAAGGCTTGGTTAAACAGAGTCAGAAAGAGGTCTTTTAGACATGAGATATTCACTGGAATAAACGAAATGAATTGACAGCGGACAGAAATACTTTGAGTCGGTTCCGTAGTAGGGAAATCACACTGCACAAGTGTAGACGGAACTGATTATAAAAAAATTAACTATCAGTCATAAAATTATTGACGATTAAAAAAATTTCCAAGACATTCTTGTGCAATGTAGCAATGTTTTGAATATGTTATCAAGATCATTACGTAACTAATTTTAAGGAATGCTTACGCATTATCGTAAAGACACATAAAGTATTTTATATGGAACATGGATTTGTTTGTTTATTGTGACTTAACGCTCTTATGCACTCCAACTAGGGCAGGAAGGACGGGTTATCCTACAGGTTACCAACCTATTCTATCCAGGGTGAGAAGGCCGAGATTTATTCGTGGGCTTGTCACAAAATAAATTTTATTTGGTATTCGAACCTACAATTTTCAGTACGCTGAGAACTTTGCCCCAACTCACTCAGCCATCGAGCTCCCGTGCCTGGAGTAAATTCAATGGCTAACTTTAGTGCTTTATAAACATCTTGTAGAATTCTACAATAATGCACTCTCTCTCCGTCTCAGTTTGTGTCTGAACTATTAATAACTTATCTACATTGACAAATTATATAATTAGGTATATTTTAAAATCGTGTTCTATTATTGATCAGTTTCTTTTTTCAAAAACACACATAATTAATTTTCATGTTTATCCAAAGTTTGAATTACTTTGTATTTAGACTTTTAGAGTTTGAATAGACTTGTATTTAGAAAATAGTGGAGATTAAAAAAATAATTATAATATATATTTGTTAATGAATCCTCGGGGAAATGAATGATAACTAATAAATAAATAAACGTATACATCTACCAGTCCCAATCTAAATAACATCTAGATTGGGACTGTTATAGTTTGCTTTATCGGTAATCTTTGAAGAGAAAACACTGCAGATTGCTGTGGTCACTACCAGGGGCTAATTGTAACATTGATTTCAGGGACTCAAGGGAGTAAGAGAAGGAATCATCGACCGCCAGGTATCAGCCCTTTCAGATCAAAGTCAATTGAAAAGATCTTTTGGGAAGAACAGATTATTTTACTAAGTTTCCATTTTTTTTTTTTTTTAAATTAATACATTTACTAAATAATTAACCATATATTTGCTTCTAAATGGATAGGTTAAGAGAAAAAAAATACCATTTTACTGTCCTAAAATTTATTTTTCATCCATACTACATTTATTTTACTGTTCTCATAACCATTTGTTCTTAAAACGATATTTACATGGTTACGATATCTTGATAACATCATTACTTTATCCAGATGTTAAAACCGTAGTGGCGGTTCCCGCTCAACTAATGATTCTGAGAGTAGAGCAAATTCAATCGCTGGTGTTAGTTTAGGGTTAACTAACCGCTTGTGGACCTTCGGATTGCTATTTCTCTCTGAAAATTAATCTCACGTGTTTATGGAGGGAACTGTTGTATCACAGGGTTTGGATATAGTCACTAAAACTATATGGGTAACTGGAATTGTAATTAATCTGTAGAGCAAATATATTTCAAATCGCCCAACAGCAACACAAGGGCACCATATATACACCCAATTATAGACCTTGCTTGTTTTCTCAATTACCTGAAGGGTAAATGTAGAAAAAATTAATACATTTCATATTACGGAATAATAAGTATTTCAGTCCTGAAAATGTATTCAGTCAGATATTTACTTTTATACTAATGATTTTGCTTTAAAAATTAATGTACATATTTATATTTTCCTTCCCTCTTACATTCTTTTTTCAAAATTTTTTTTTTTTTTTCATATCTCTTATACAATTTTACAATTTAATAAAATTTCCCATGTTTAAGATAGTTTAAAACTCTTTTTTTCGCAACTCGTCATTTTCAAGAATCTGGTCCTCCTTTATTTATAACTAGCATCCTCCGTCACGGCCTCTCCTGCTCTCACAAGGAAAGAACATACATAATTTTAACTAACGATAGTTTCATTGGTTTATCGATAAAAATCTTGTATTGAGCATTATTTCTTTAATGATATTTTCACTAATTGCAGTAATTTTCAGCCTTTATGTAAATTTGTTGTAAATTACACCGATTAGGTGTATGTAGATAACGTAAAAGCATAATTAGACATCGAATTATTAATTTTAATATTTGAGTTGGTAATCCAGATGGGTAGAGCCTATAAAGAAATTCATGCTGATAATGGACTGTAGCATCAGGGCTTGCATAAAAAGGTCCACGAATCATATTTTTACATAAGTACAATATCAAAAAATAAAGTATCTAAATTGTTATCCCGCAGAAATAATTTTATTGATTTCATCTGGTTGGATTTTAATTTCTAACCATAAAGGTATGGTGTGGCAAGTAGGATCTCGTTCCTGCTCCTCAACATTTTACATTTAAATTTTTATTGTTGTCAATTTTATTATTGCTAAAGCTTCCTAAAACTATGAATATAATGCAGGTAAAATTTTTTTACAGATGAGTTTAATAGTTTTACAATTGCAAACTCTGCTGCAATATATCATACAGGGTGAGTATCTCTTAGCGTAAAAAAAAAAATTGGGTGAAACTAGATCAAAAGTGTAGCCAAATGCCGCAGACCTCACCTTTCTATTCCAATCCGTTGCAGATATATGGTAAATAAACGATTTTTTGGAGGAAAGCATGTTTTTTACGATAAAAGCTGTAATATCTCCATTTTGTTTAAATATTTTTCAAATATTGATCACATTTTCGGATTTAGCAATAAATTTCCTATAAGATCGGAGTAATTTAACCTTGAATTTTACAAACTTGGGACCTAAAAAATATCTTTATCTTCACCTAATTTAGGGAAGTTACAATTTCTTATAATACTTCAGCGCTCACTGCTTTTCATAAAAACAATCCACAAAACTGCAAAGCTCTCAAAAACTTACAAATTTAATAAGCTTTCAAATGATATGTTAAACGTAATGATTTTGTTTTAATTTCATGGAGAAATTTACTTTTGAAACCGAAAAAACATGGTGTTCTCATTTAGCATACAAATCAGGTACTTTGGTAAATAAGACATTATGATAATCGCTTGATGAAAATCTGTATTTTAAATAAAAGAAACACTTCATTAGAATAAAAAGCAAAGAAAAAATATAATATTTATTGACATAAATTTTAGGCCAGTTCAGGTATTCATAATAACAACAGCGACTTTGACCTCTCTCAGTACTAAGCACATTATCGCTATTTCATAGTTATTTTCCTGTTTATTTTGAAATGGGAGGGGATTATTGTTTATTATTTTATTTTTATTTTGATATAATGATTGAAAGTTTGATTTGGAAATTAAGAAGCTACAGAGATAAAAGTGTCACTATCATTAGAAAGACCCTTGCTAATATTGCTTATCCTTAGCTTGAGGGCCCATTTTATTTATTGGGATTATTTTTTTCTGTTTGGCAATACACCTGCGAAGATGGCAACGTTCACAAATGGTGAGTACGCTGACATACATTTTTTGTATGGTTTTTGTAATGGAAACGCGAGTGCAGCGCGGCGGGAGTACCAACTTAGGTTTCCAGATAGGCGCCTCCCCTCTACGATAGTGTTTTCACGAACTCATCAACGTTTATCTGAAACAGGTTCCGTTCATAAGTTACGTCAAGAATTGGGACAAGTTCCTCATGATGTTGAACTCGAAGAGGAAATTATTGATATAGTAAATGAAAATCCCAGTGTTTCATCAAGAGACTTGGCCCGTGAAATTGGTATCTCCCAAAGGTCAGTTATCAACATTTTGCACCGAGAACATTTTCACCCATATCATTTCACACAAGTACAAGGGCTAGAACCTAATGATCATGTACATAGAATACAATTTTGCCGCTGGCTTTTAAATAGAGACATTCAAGAACACCAGTTTCTGAGGAAAATTTTATGGACAGATGAGTCTCTTTTTACAAGGGAAGGAATTTTTAACGTCCACAACCGGCACTACTGGGCAGCTGAAAACCCACATATGGTTCAAGAAGCATCTTTCCAGCATCGTTTTACAGTGAATGTGTGGGCTGGGATAATAGGGGACCGACTCATTGGGCCACATTTTTTGCCCAGCAGATTGAATGGAGAAAGTTATTTGGATTTTTTACAAAATATTCTACCACAACTTATTCACGACATTCCACTTGATGTTCAGCAAAACATAATATTCCAACACGATGGTGCTCCTCCACATCATTCGGCAGCAGTACGGGAATGGCTGAACCAACGATATTCGACCTGGATAGGTAGAAATGGTGTGATACATTGGCCAGCTAGGTCACCTGACTTAGCTCCAATGGACTTTTATGTGTGGGGCTACATAAAAAGCGAGGTATATGCCAGAGAAGTGACCAGCATTGAGGTCCTAAAGACGAGAATTCTGGAGGCCGGAGCCAAATTGCAACAGCGTCTGACTTTAGCAGTGACCGTAGGGGCTGTGAGAAAGAGAGCAAGAAGCTGCATTCGAAATAATGGAGGACATTTTGAAAATTTAATAAAATAACGGACTCTGGCGGCGCTTTATTGACAGTGATTCTTTTATTTTCAAATTAACAAATTTTTTCTTTGCTTTTTATTCTAATGAAGTGTTTCTTTTATTTAAAATACAGATTTTCATCAAGCGATTATCATAATGTCTTATTTACCAAAGTACCTGATTTGTATGCTAAATGAGAACACCATGTTTTTTCGGTTTCAAAAGTAAATTTCTCCATGAAATTAAAACAAAATCATTACTTTTAACATATCATTTGAAAGCTTATTAAATTTGTAAGTTTTTGAGAGCTTTGCAGTTTTGTGGATTGTTTTTATGAAAAGCAGTGAGCGCTGAAGTATTATAAGAAATTGTAACTTCCCTAAATTAGGTGAAGATAAAGATATTTTTTAGGTCCCAAGTTTGTAAAATTCAAGGTTAAATTACTCCGATCTTATAGGAAATTTATTGCTAAATCCGAAAATGTGATCAATATTTGAAAAATATTTAAACAAAATGGAGATATTACAGCTTTTATCGTAAAAAACATGCTTTCCTCCAAAAAATCGTTTATTTACCATATATCTGCAACGGATTGGAATAGAAAGGTGAGGTCTGCGGCATTTGGCTACACTTTTGATCTAGTTTCACCCAATTTTTTTTTTTACGCTAAGAGATACTCACCCTGTATATCGTTCGAGTTTTAAACTGTATGTCATATTATGCACAACACATTTTACAGCTTTTTGATAACGATTCATTTGAATTTTTTAAGCTAATTTTGTTATCTATTTTCAACTGTATATAACACCATACCTTTGTAACCTCTTTTGAATAGTGATCGTCACATATTGGTCAATTTTCAAACTTCACTATGCCCCACATATTTATCCCTTTTTTAACAACAATTTAATTAAAATATGTAAATTTTATTATTGCTAAATCTTGAACTATGAAGACTGTGCAGTTAAAATTTGGTACAGATTGGTTCAGTAGCTTTCGCGGTTAGTGATCGCAAACGAAAAAGGGCTTGTCCTTTTATATACTAGTATAGACATTGATTAAAATAGTTACTGAACGAAGAAATATAAATATATTTTTTGTGACACTACTTTTTACCAAATCCAATAAATTAAAAATATATCTATCTGCTAATAAACAATTATAAATATATAAAAATATAAATATAATATATAAAAATAGCTACAGTAATAACATAAAATAATTTGTATAATGTATTTCCTAATTATATCATCTACCTATGTCTTCATAGATATAGTCTTACACTCCTATACCACGCAGCTCTTGAAAGACTTGAAGAAACAAATGGCAAGAGTTTTCATGATCAAAATTAGAAGGTAGAGACAGTAGAAATACAGATTGGATGTTATAGATCTTTTGAAAGTTACTATTACTGATTCTTGTTCAAGAAGAGGTGCTGCTGGGTACTTTCCTTCCTATCATGCTAGATGGTGGTAATTAAACAATTCTGTCAATTCATAAATAAATAAGCAGACTTACTTAATTAATCTAAATACCCAAAAATGGTACCTTCTCCCCTCCCTCCACCGTTAACTCACCCCCTGGGTGCGGGGACTTATAGTATATTTATCTTCTAATTACTCCTAGTGAATTTAAAGTAAATAATTATCGCATATTCCTTGCACTCTACAATATGTTCATTAACTGGACTCTTATTAGACCTTTTGTTCGAAATGATTTATAAAATCCATTCAACTGTTATTAATTTTATCCGGAAAGTCGGACGTTTAGTACGACCTGCAGTAGGTATTAATTTTATTGAGCATTTGAGAGGATGTTTAATTAAATAAAATTTCAGAGAAGCTTTGTTAAAAATTTGTTTTCCTTGTCATACAGTGTAATAGAATTGAGTGATTCGATGTTCTTGTTATTTACTTCTGATTAAACGATCAACGGAGTTAGTTTTAATTCCCAATTAAAATTGTATCTGCTTGTTTATTTATTTATTGATACAGCTGTATAAAATTACCTTGAGGAAACTGTTTCTGACAATGGAAATTGTTTTGTTAAATGTTTTCAGTTATATGGTTAGATTTATTTTTTAAACGTCGGACATTCCTTATATACATTGTTTTGTTTTAAAAAAACAAATCAATTGAAATTAAGAGACATTTAAATATGGTCTGTTCAGGATTTTAGTTGATTCTTCCGGGGTGATTAAATAAAAAATAAGTCTTTAGTCCAAGTGCGAAGCATTTGATTATTCATAGTTGATTTTGAGAGCAATAGTACCATGTTAAGAAATACATACATAGGAACATTTAAAAAGACACATATTAACAAGCTCTAAATCTCTCAAGCAAAAACATTCAGGACAATCACAAAATCACTCCATTTCATGGACCTCCCAATAAACATGGCCACAATACTTACTACTGACAACACCCAGAGAAGGCTAAAGTGGGGCTAAATGAGGTACCTCCAAAACTAATATAAAAATCAAGACTGAAGGTGCCGCTGGGTTCTGTTCCTTCTCATGCCTTTCATGACAAGTACTTTAATTTACTATATCTCGAAGAGTAAGCGGATTTTTGAAAAAGTTAAAGTAATATTCAAAGAACACAAAATTGTATAAATTGTATTTCATATATTAGTAAAATATATGGACTTACTTGGTTGATGTAGACGTACATCCTAATTGCGTACGAGGGGAGGTTGAGAACTATGAAGACTGTGGACACGACGAGGAGCATCTCAGTGACTTTAGTCTGTGAGGATGATGTCCTCTGCTTGGCCGACTGCCTTCCAGCTGTACCCGTGCTCTTGGTCATCGACCTCCGTACCCTCGCCACTCGGCAGACCGTCCTAAAGAAGATATCAAGTTGATATTAAGTGCAAAACTAATGCCAGTCGTGTCTAATATTTATAATCATAATGAATAAATATTGATGAATAAAAAAAAAACCTGTACCATTAACAACCTATGAAGGGTCTTGGATTGAGTACTTAAGTAAGGAAGGACGTACTTTTACTAGGCCAATAGTTGTGAAAGGAGGATATTTGACCTAAACCGCAAGGGTTTTCCCCAATTAAGGGTACCCACATTGTAGAGGCTTGCTGAGCCCCTGGATGGTCTCCCGACCCCATTGTCGACGAGCCACGAACTAAATAACTGAAAATTAACTTTTATGAAAAATTGTTATGAATGAATTTATATAAGTTAAAGTTTTATAATAATATTCGAACTTCATTACTAAGTTCTATTGAACCGTAAAATTTTTTTTTCAAAACAGTTCCTTAGGAACATCTAATATGAAACGGTTTGAAGAGGTTCAGTAAAAGTTTCTACTCCTGTAATATATTCAGTGTTCTAGGACTCGGAATCAAGCATACCAATTAAAATTTCTACTCTAAAACAATCTCTCATTATTATTTTTTAAAATTAAATTAAGCCCCATTTTTTTATCATTATTTTTTCATGATTTATTTTATTTATTTTTTTTTTTAATTCTTGGTTTTTCCGAGATATTAAATATTGTTTGGCTCAATTCGTTATTTTCCCCCAATTTATTTTAATTGAGCTTTAACAAAGTATTGATATCCTCATTCCCTAATTGTCGCTTGCTAATGAACGGTGTGAATTTGTTACTTATTTATTTTGTGATAACAAAAAAATAAAATAAATAATAAACTGGTATGTCAGATATCAGGTTATTCAACATCCATTGGCACATAGACCTTATTTTAACTTAATATTGTTTTATCTAGGACATCACTTAGTTATCTCCTTTTCCTTAGGTTTTGCTTAGGCATGTTTGTGGTCACCATGCTGTGTATAAATTTGTGTGAGAATAAAATGTGAAATATTATCTTGTGCAATGATGTAAGTCTTAAGGTGAATACAGACTACTCTGACGTGACGTGGGACCACGTCATAATGCGTGGGATATAAAATCTAAAGCTAAATCCAGACTACTCTGACGTGACGTGGGCCCACGTCCTATCAGGCATCGTGGGACCACGTCAGATATAAAGCGGTGTTCACATTGGCCTGACGTATAGCAACTACTTCGTGCCCATTGCGTTTCCCGACAGTTTGTTTTCAACCTCCAACCATGACTTTATTCCGTGTTTTTGACATGCTGGAAATAAGGAAATAAGGTTCGCTCCATCAACATATAGGCGTAAAAATCAGCTGAAGGTACAGTTTTTTTAAGTGGTTTGTTGGTGTGTGGGTCACGCTGAGGGGTGTTAATACTGAACCCATCTTCTCCATGGCAGAGTATGAGACGATATTGAAGAGAATCATACGCTCAATAGAACTCACTAATTCTTATCAGTTGAACCCTTCAGCGGTCGCGCCGGGGTACAAAGTGCAACGTTTTCGCCCTTTTGAATGGTTTGTCCTTACCGTTAAGGGTCGAACGTTCTAGGTAGGTTCTATTTTTAGCTACACCCTTTCTAAAGCAGGTATAATTTTCTGGCCCATCTGTTTTTTCTCCGTTCATTGTTAGTAGTGATTTCAACGAGGATACATCTGTTTGTGATATGTATATAAATCATAATTACATGTATAAATATTTTTTTTTATAGTTAATATTATGTTTATAGTATAGTAATATATTTTTCCTGTTTTAATTAATTATATATACTTAATATTCAATATATGCCTAAAAAAATATTTGTTTGAAAATAAATGTAATTTTATGATAAAAATTAGTTCTTATTTATTTTCCCGTAATTTATAAATAGATTTATTAACATTTAATACGTTTTTATGAGATGCAGTATTGTTATTGTCATTAAAAAATAAATTACAACTATTACAAAAAGAATAATCAAGGTCAAAAGGGACGTTGCACTTCGTGCCACCCGCGCCTGCTGGTGTTCCAAATGTACGCGCGCCTGCTGAAGGGTTAATGTCCCTGCTGTCGAAAACAATGTTTCACATTTCAAACACCTGGCAATGAAGACAGCAACTGCGTTAGTGGTAGGAGTATTGTAACGTCCTTAGCGAGCATTTGAAGGCTTTTTGACAGCACTGATAACTACCTCGAAAATCTTGTAGATCTTTGTGAAACAAAACAATTATCCCCAATTTTTGTTTGTTTACTACTATAAGGTACTTAATTAGTGGTCAAAGTGCGCGGCCTAAGCATCTAACCTATTTTGTAAGTTATCTATCACCATATACCATATGATAATAAATGTATTATTAATCACTCAATAAAAGTTATATGAGTACTGTTATTTTACCTCTTTGTAGTACCGATATAGGCCAAATTACTTAGAAAATAATTGTTATCATGCGTCTAATATCTTATAAGAAACAATGTACTAAGTTTCATTATTCATTACGATCCGTAATGTTAATTCAAATAATTTCCAATGCTTGAGAAATCGGGTTTATCGCGAATTAGCCGCGTTCTAG